>AZLU01000161.1:0-51685 GCA_002224055.1 Pezizomycotina sp. ARF18
GGCATGGAGAGAAGCTAAGTAAATTCCCATCCGTAATATTCAAAATGAAGGGCTTAATTATATCAATGAACCGTAAAGCAACAATGGTGCGGAACACTTGGTAAACATCGAGCTTGTGGTATAAACACACATTCAGGTCCGCAACAACGAAAACTAGATAACGCTATTAGGACCTTATTAAGCTTACAGTAATCGACAAGGATTTGGTTCGAAGTAAATGATGCATGACAGTCAAAGCGTAACTATTTACGGTTTTCTAGACGCTGGTATATCAAACTCGTGGTGACTTAGGTGAAAAAGATATAAATTACTTAGGCGTACACATATCTCGATCAAGAGTGCCGGCTGGCTCTGAAGTCTTTTATAATAAATACGCCGAGAATCATCCTCCATGGAAACAGGAAGTATTGAACAGTCTAGGCAAAAGATTTCTAAATAAGAAACTATCTAGCAGCTGCGAATGATGCCCAAGTTCGACAAGTATTGGAATGAACGAGAAGGACATGTACGTCAAAGTATACAGTGACTCACCTGCGGCAAACAGGACTGGCTAGATCATTACCGCCGACGGCTCCGTGCGCTAGCTCTAAACGAAATGAACGTCGAAGGGCAAGCCGAAGACCACGGGACGAAAGCGTGGGATAGAGCGAACAAGTTGAGCACTGCCGTTGTTCATCATGTTTGGTTCTTGTCGCCGTTCTTGAGTTACAAAGCGGAGATATTTGACAAGTACTTCCTTAAATCCGCGAGGTTATTTGCGGAGTGGATACGTAACAAGTGGATTCCTTGAAAGCAGGAGCTGACGGCGGAGGATTATAGCACCGGTAGGCTAATGAGACGCCTACGAAGGTTCACGGAGCACCACCAGTTCCCGAGGCCCAAAGGATGCACCGGAAGATTCTAACAGCCTAGATTTAGATGGCTTCTGCAAATTCATTTGATTCGTGCTGAGGCTCAATATTCATGGCAAAGGTCACCCGGTCCAGAGTTCAGTAGTATTCGATCCATAGTAACTCATTTTGCATTTACGTGCTTAGGAAAAGTAGGGATGTGCTGAATTTAAAAAGCCTATGTAGTTTTACCTCTTGAGATGACACCGAACCTACGTCTGTAGCGCGAAAAAGTTATATACTTCACCGCTATGACTGATATCGGTTCCATAGTATAAAGTACTAGTCACGCGAGGCAAAACTTTGAGAATCGAATGGAAACCGTCCTCAACCCATCCCGACACGCATCAATCCAGGTTATATTTGAAGCGCAGTAATGATAACGATAAGCAGAATCGTCAAAACTTCACCTGAGACTACTCTGGAAACCATTTTGGGGTATACAAATTCCTACTGTCCTCACATAATGTTGTAGCGGGAGGACCTTCTGAAATATGTTTTTCTTAAGTTGAGGCCCAGATACACACTCACTACCGCTAAGCGCGCTGGAGCTCTCTGTATGGGAAACGGCTTTATAGTTTCGATGCAGGGTAGTCGAGTAATACTTGTATCCTGGGTGCTGAAATTCCCTGTCATCAACTCATACTGTCTGCAGAATCTTGGTACCTATGGTTCAAGGACGCTCAACACGCTGAAACTAGATATGAAAACTAATGTAATGGAACTGAGGGATGCAAGCGCATTCATTGATAGACGCGGATTTCCTTAGTTCTATGCTTTGGGAATCGTCATTTTGACCACTTGCCGACTTGTGGAGCCTTCGAAAAGGTAGTCGAGAAGAAACGCCGTCAGTCCAAAATATGGATGCTCGAAGTACCACTCAAGGGCAGAAAAAAACTGCCTTTCAATTGGCGATGTTGAGCTGGGCACGAAATAAGGCTTTGATTTCCGTTAGCTGATACCTTGAGAATCCTATTCTGGCTTGCCGATACAAACACATTCGTCCCGCGACCGCACTTGAAATTCTGGTGATGCCTAAGTAGAGGTTCCCACCCCATCTCTTCAAAGTCGACTAGATCAAGTTTCTCAATCGCGAAGGACAGCTGTACATTATGCCGGTTCAAGAACCTCTGAGTGCTAGGTTAAGGTACGGCAAAATGACGATGCTCAGTTTCAAGTCGCAAGTCAGTCTGTCCAAAGTGCCATGCTAAAGTTTAGAATATGAGTGCCCTGCTTGTTCAACTGGCAATGTGGGGCATACTATTCGATAGATCTCAAAACGTGTGCATAAGATTCTGGCGTCAGATCATTGCGGTTTCATATGTTAAGGAGGCGGCTATGATGACTAGCTCTTCATTGCTCAACTAGTCCTCTACCAACATTTGAAATTCGCAATCTGAGTAGAAGCATTGCTCCTAAGTTGTGGAACCAGAACTCAAATGGAGATTTTTAGACTCAGGCTTCATAGCTGAGCATGATTCTTTGTTCAAAATGATCATGGGAGATACTTCAGTGGCGCTGTGTCACAAAATGAGGAGATTTCATTTCATTAACGAGAAAGATATCTAAACTCACGACGACCATCAATTTGCGCCCCCAAGCTATATCCCCGGCGATAAAAAGGTCATGAGGTGATCCGCGCCACGGAGTTGTATTGAAATTAAGTCTCTGATCTCCGGAGTGGGGTTTTGAGGAAGGCTATTCCATTGGGTTCATGATCCAGCGATTCGTCCTACAAGTGTAACTTTTTGGGTATGCTAACTACTGGAACATGTGTTTCAACATGAAAGTCCAGAGCATTTGAAAGATGACCCTGAAGTGCGCCGCGAGCCGGATACGATAGATCCTGCGCTATCGCCCATAGCATATGCTGGGAAACAAGATTCCGCAATGTAGAGACGTCCAACTCGTTAACGGTTCCTTCCAATGATAATCTCTCGGGGACCTCGAGATGAGCTCAGCCTACTTCGTTTTCGCCAACAAAGCCACCATCAGAAGCGCATGAGCTACCCATTAACGAATTGATTCTTGATTTGCCTGGCGAGAATATGCCAAGATGTTTGTTCGGCATTTTCAAAAAATCATGAGGTCTTGGAGTTGTGGTGGTGGTGGAGGTTAAACCACACGATCGTGAACACCGAAAGTCTCATCTATGGCTTCGAGCTACCGAATCCACACCATTTGACCTTAGGTGACTAGCTCGACGAGAATATAGTAACGAATGATCAGGAGCTCTATGAATAAGAAACCCCAATATTGGAGATGGCGAACAAACAAATCGTTCAATGCTAAACCAACGAAATTATGATTCTGTCAGTGAATACAACCACCCACATGGGGTCCAGCGGCATAAGCTATAAAGGCCTTCCGAAGAGCCTATGGAGCCGGATATAATGGCGTTCTTGGATTTGATGTACGCTACCTTGGGGACCATCCCTCTGCGGCACTGAATCATGCTCCATATACCAGCCATTATTACGAAACTAGCATTCACGTATAATATAATCAAATCAACGTTAGGGATTAGGAACTCAGAATTCGTTCTTTGAATTTAATTTACATATATTAATGAACAGGTGTGCTCCATAGATCGACCACTTTCGGCCCTTCATTGGAATCCCGGAGTATCTCGTCTCCTACCTCTTCAAGATCAAGACAATTCTTCCAAACTCCGCCGAGAACTTCAGCATTTCGCCGCAGTCGTTGCACCACCTATAACCGTCCATCACATCTCTACCGTGATACTCCACGTCGTTACTCCTATACCGGTAACACATCCCACAGACGAATTCCGACATGGGATTTTCGATAGACGATTGAGCAATTCGTATTGCTCGTCGTAATCACGCCACCGTGTTCGCCAGGTCGCGGTTACACGCTTTGTCGTGCGGTGCATGTTCGGGCAGGTGAACTCGAGAAGCTCGTCGAAGAAGTATCGATGTAATGTGGTTGCAATTGAGGTGGCGGAAGGAGGTAGAGGAAGGATTGACATGTGTAGCGGAGAGACTGCTGGTCCGATTCGCGCAGTAGCTAGAGGATATGAGGAGGACGAGCTCGCGAGGTAATGTGTCATTGAAGCCATAGGCTGGTAGTTTTTTAATCGCTAAATAGCAAGTGTTTTTGACAGAGAAAATGAATTGAGGATGATTTGATCAATGGAAAAGTCTATGAAGTCGAAGAATCTGCGGTGGTGACGATGATAAATACTTCATCGATTGTCATGAGAAATTTTCCTTCTTTGTTCTCTCTACCTAAAGACCAAGATGAGGCTGATAGTTGCATGATAAGTGCAGGACTCGAGCATGCAACATCCCCGCTCGTTCTTTTATAAATCGCCGTATTTGCCTCACTTATCACCTATGAAATTGCCCTTATAGATTTTACCCTAGTCCTTTTGACATTCTAGAAGGAAAAGAAGCCGATGATATCGATCGATGCCACCGGAAGCCGTCGTGTCTCACGGAAGTCGCCTTCGAGCGATCTACATAAATACCAGAACCGACACACTCGCACCCACTTACGATCCGTGTTACGCTTACCCCCACGGCTTTCATCGCCCTACTGGGTAGATTCATGATCAGTCGGCTCGATGCCCGCTCCCGACGCTCTGATCTACTGTTTCACAGAGAAGCGGCGGCGGCAAGCTTTGTAAGGCAAACCGATGAACTGCTGTGAGTTTCTCAGGAAGCTATCCAGATAAATATATATATACGAAACAGTAGCTTATATCGATCGTCGCCAGAAGATCTATGATATTATGATTATTCTGAGGGACTTTAGATTGAATAAAAACTAAGTCGGCAAAGATTGCGGAGATTGAGATCCACGGTGGCCAACTCTACTCCCGAGTGCTCTGGTATAGATAGAATGTATCCTGTTCTCTTCCGCGGAATCTGCCAACGATAGATTCCATGGTCTTCTTTTTTTTTTTTTTTTTTTTTTTTTTTTACCCAGTATAATCGAGAGCACGTATCAAAAGGGTCCCAAAATCGCTCGAAGAGACAAGGCAACCAATCGCATGAACTGAAGTTGCCTTAGCCTCGGTGGAGGTGCCACAAAGGGAACGGGACTGGACACAAAAGTGACGTGACAAACCGTTCGCCGTCGACGGTTGGGATACCGCTTATAGTCTATTGAAATAAATTGATGCAACCATTTGAAGCTCATGACGCATGAAGCAGTATATCATGGGTTTAGACAGCCCGGAGGCTAGGAACGATGGGGAAAGCTATGAATTATAGGCCTATATGGGATCTTACCTCTTCCCTCAGCGATGCTAGTTCGCCTTCGTACTTCTATACCGCCCAACAACACCGTATAGTAACTAACACATCCGCCACCACCCCCGCCGATGCTGAAAAATACCTTTCACATTCCCCGATTATAGCCTATAGAGCGCTAAATGCAGACTTGCCTATTCGCCCGACAGTTTTCTTTAAGCGCTGCAACATTATACCGTTAAATGCGCAAATGGTTCAGTGTTTTTAAGGCGCACCTCTGGTATGAATGCGAAACAGATTTTGAGACCCGTGAACTGCGATTTTAGAAGCTGGACGAGGGTTTCGTTTGCGAATTTCGCGGGGTCAAGAGAAACGGTCGAGATTAATTAAACTTGTAACCGCCGTCATAACACTCTCGCTCTCACAAGTATTAAAACAACCCCGGCTAGAACATCACTTTTCGCGATCTCGCGTGTTTAAAAAGACGAGTAAACCCGATCAATAAAGATTTGGTCTCCAGAATGATGTGATTGTCTCAGGCTTCCAATCTCAAACGTTTCGACATTCTATTTTTGTCTCTTAAGGCTGTTGCGTTGATACGAGACAACAAGAAAAAAAAAAAATCCCGATGTGATGAAACAACGCCGAAAAGAACACTAGGCCAGTATAAACCTCTATGACCCCTATTCATGATCGAATCATGATCTTCAACTCAACTTATACCTAATTCTCACAAATAACAGATGCAATCTCGAATGCTCGAATTTCCATACTTATAACAATAAACGAATTTATTACTCTTAACAAAAAATAACCTCCCGTTTAACAATGTCGTCGTTGAAGACTACAAATCTCGATATCCTCTTCTGCATTATAGACCACCTGTCCGAAGCCGATAAGCAGGTACTCCGTATAACCTGCCGTTACTTCCACGAGCTATTACCCCTCCGATCCGAGCCGTAGCCGCTGCGAGTAAATATCGTTACAACCTTAACGTCACGAGCGGAATACCCGACGATGCGTTATCAGTCATCCTGAAGAGCGGTAACCCGAATGCGTGGTGGACGACAAATCACAGGTTGATTTCTTGAAGAGATTGGTGAGGGATATGAAAGGCGGCGAAACAAAAACGGCTTGTCCGTGGTGCAGAAGAGTTGTGGAGTTCTACGACGACGACCTAATGGATAGGGTCAACATGAGGGCTAGGAAGAACTGGTGGAGAGCGCAGAAGGAGAGCAGGAGAAGGAGAAGTTAAGGCGGTGCGTAGAGTGCGATGGAATTGCGGAGAGGCTTATGGTTAAGGTGGAGGCAGCGAGCAGGATAACGGCGCCGGTCGCTACGAAGCACCAGTTTCAACTGCAAAAGGTGCCGATAAAGGAGATTTGCGTTTAATTTGGCTTCCTTCGTATTCGAGCTTTGTGTTTTTGGTGTTTTCTCCAGTTTTTGTCCATTTCCCGGCGCTGAAACCGTTTTGATTTTTTTGATTTTTTTTTTTTTCGCCATCGGATCGAGAATATCGCGACAAATTTCTCACGACCAAGATAGTATACCCAAGTCAAGCTTTCTTAAATAGCTTAATAAGAACATAATACAAGGCTTATTCTTTTCATATATTAAACTCCTTGGGTAGAGAATAAGATGGTGAATATGTGGAGCAAGGCGCCTTAGATAATTGCCAAAGCACGCCCAGACAGAAAATGCCTCGGGTTCAGCTCCTAAAGTTACTATCGCGATCCTCCAGAGTGAAACGGGCCACAAAAGAGTTTAGCAGGGATGCCCCACTCAACATCGGTCGTTGAGTATTAGCAATTTCGGGATTGCAGGATTAATACCCCAATTTGAAAATATTCTCCTCTGTGGCGTTGAGCTTCAGGAGCCGCCAGTCGGAAGACTCTTAGGGAGATTCTCGTCTTGGTCATTGAGAAAGGTTGATTCGCTCGAACCGAGGACGTAGAGTACGCCCTAACCGCACGCAGGGAAATGAGGCCTAGGGTCAATCCCAAGGCCTGCTGGCGGATCGTGATCACATAACATTTTTCCATTCTTACGGAAGTAGCGTGCGCGATAGAGATGCTGGATCGCAGGTCTGGGCATTCTGTCATTTTTCCTTCCGTTTTTGAAGCTTGGAAGCATATTTCTCGAAAACGGTGGCGCCCGCTAACGCACCTCCGGCGAGGGAAGCCCGACGATCAGGGCAACCTTAATAAAACGCTGAGAAGAAAAGATTACAAACAGCTCGACATTGGTATTATCGAAGGATTTCTAATTCTTCTAGCGTGTTTTGAGATCGTGATCAAATCAGTATGTGATCTCTATTCAAACAGATTCGTCCCAAATACCCGCGAGTTTTCATCCCATTATCCGAATTATGGCGATATATGAAATTTCGAAGGTTCAGTTCTAGTGCAGCTTCTAGCGTCTTGGCCAGGCACAGCCGCCCACTGTGGAGAAGCCATTGGTCTTAACTCCCCGAGGCTATCGACGGAAAGAAGTTCAACTCTTACGAGACAGGTAAATGATCGGTACCAATAGAGGAAAATCTCACGATATCATCGTATTTTGGAAAATCCTAAGTTCTTGTCTCTGAAAAATACCCTAGAAGGTGTTTGATCGGGGTACGACCGGATGCCAGCAAATCTAACGAAGGAGGACCAAGCGATTCAGAACCAAAGGCGTATGTTCTCGATGAACAGAAACCGACACTAGAGTTCTATAAAAGGAGTTGGATCGCCCTCTCGATGACGATCATCCATCATCATCTCCTGACAATCATTACAATCATTTACATTCGAATCGCTCTTTCGAACTCTTTCCTCTTCTTTCATCCTTCTTTTATTCCTTCAGATATCCTATATTACGCCCATTACTGCCCAAAATCGCATCTCGTCCTTACTGCTAACCATTCATCATGAAGAGTTACACTTCGGCTCTCTTACAGTCGTGCCTTTATGTCACCCTCCATTTCAAAGGGCAAGCTAGCGCAGCGGTGGTCAGCGAACGCGCCGTCGTTGTAGCGCTGCCAGACTACAGAGGATGGGATCAGACCTACTTCGTCCCATACTCCAGCGGATCCGGATGGACCGGCGACGCCCCAAAGTTGCTTTTTACGTATCAGATCCGGACAACGGTGGGGAGGCCATCCAAGGCTCCATAGATACACAGTCCGTCGGAATTGTGGTTTCCGTCGCCGATGTTCCTCTGACCACCGCTGAGAAAGCGGGGACGGTGTTACTCCGGACGTCGCTTTGATTCCTCAAGCAGCCATTTGATGACTGGAGTCTGGGTCAAACGTGACCTCTGGATGAAGGCCACAAATATCGAGGATCAAGAGGATTCGAACGGCCCGGGAGGGTTCATCCAGACTTACAGCGCGCCAATCTTTGTCGTCACGGAGACGTGTAAGTGCGTCGGTTTCAACGAGAACGGATCCTCGAACACGTGCCCCGCACCGCGACAAAGACAAATGCGAAGACAAAGCCCGCCGATGTCAAGGCAGACGTTCCTATAGTCATCGGTGTAGATTCAACACCGGCCAACGGGCAGAATACAAGGGCATCGTAAACCCATTCCTGTTTTCTTACGAGGGTGGTATTTTCATAGCGAACGACGCCGAGGAGCGCACCTGCCACGGATACATCCTCCAGAAAAAACGGAGTCTGGATCGGCCTTGGAGACACTAGTGGGGATGGCTCTGGCTCGGATCCGAACACGAACGGCTTTGTTTTCACTCCTCTGGCTAAGTCTACCAGCGGCACAGACATGAACCCCCAAAGCGCCAACATGCAAGGTTATACGCTTACTCTGAGCCTCGATACGGGCCTCCGCACTGCCACTATCACCTCGCCGTATAAACCTGCTGGTGTCCAACCAGGTCAACAGCCCTACACATCGACATGGTCTACAAACGGTATGACAAGAACCTGAAAACGACCACTATGATCAAGCCCGCTAAAGTTATGCTTGTAACTGGAAGCGCAAAGACGGCGGTGATGGGAAGGAATGTTCTGCAGGCCTATGACTACATGTATGATGCACGAACCACTGGATCGGATACAGGAAGCTGTAATTATCCTTGGCCGGCTGCCACAGAATATCCTAAGGGCTTGGTTCATGGCGTATTCCTGTCCGTCTGCTGCTATATCACATTAATCCTATACTACTCTCAAGATGTACTATACATCTTTTTTCCTATTCTACTTATAGGTTACACAACTTTTCTCATTTTTTCAGTTCAGGTTTCTCTCAATGTATTATTAAAATAGATTATTTAATCCTATAAGTATTCGCTCGAGTTCGAGAAGCATACCAGAAGACGATAAGGATAGCTCGGATGCAGTTTGACCTTGTACGCCGACAGCAATTTTTGTCACGAAGCTTTATCAACATTGCCCTTCTTATGCCTCTGCATTAACGTGGAAATGCGTAGGCCATGATGCTGCTTTAAACTCCTCTAACTCGGGTCCTTAAATGTGAGCCCAAAGTATTAGCCTTAAATCGAGATCTCGTTAAGGAGATTTTCCGATTTACTGCTTGAGGCAGGCATTACAAGCGTACTTCATGAATTGTAGATAACTTCAATAAACGATGTCTATAACGACCCCCTTACCGATCTTCTCCTCTGTATCGCGGATAATCTCCTCGAAGGTGACATCCAATGCCTTCGTCACACATGCAGCAGATTATACAACACCTTGCCCGGGCCACTCAAAGAACCTGAGTGGGAGCAGACCTTGGAAACCTTCGTTCAGTGGCTACAAGAGTGAACACAGGCTCTCCCTGATGAAGCGGCCGTGGGTGAACCGAGAGGAGATATTTTCCTTAGTGATGTATTTCCGAGACCTGCCGATTGACAAAAGGTGGATGAGGATGATTTGTCCAAGCTGTAAGATAATCGCGAGGAAACGATGAACATCCCGGAGCATTGGAGGTGTCTAAGGTTATGACTGTGTTTGGCCTAAGAAGCGTTGATTAAACGGAATTCCGAATATTGATATTATTTCAGGGTTAAATTTTCATATTTCGTACACAGGTTTCATATTCTGATATTCAGTTTTGTATTTTAAATTCGAGACTTGTCTTCTAATTTCGTGTTTTGTATTCTGATTTGCGGTTTGTATTGCCCCCTTTTCCAATTCTTTCGTTTACACCAGAGCGCCGTTCCTACACACTAGCTCCACACGGCAAACGGTGCGTCCTCCGCATACGTATAAAACTTGACCTTCTCCTGCAACGAACGGGATACGCCTTCTCCGCGCCTCCTCCAGTTCCGCCGGCGCCGCCCCCTCGCATTTTTCGAACAGGATCTTACATCTCAGGCACCTCCGAAGCTTTTCCTCCATGATATTCGTAGGGGTTATCATTTCGCACCACCGACAAACTACCTTCTTCGTGTCGTTAATATCCCGTAACCATCGCCCCAGAAAGTCCAAGAATTCCCACTCGTCGATCCAGGTCCTGCCACGGGGGATGACATGGGCACGGGAATATACATTGTATAGGGGATTTAGATCTGCGGGTATGCCGGTCCAGGATAAAATCGGTCGGGGGGTTAGAGAGTAAAGCAGGCGCATGTGCGGCGTAGTGATTGAAGGTCAGATGGTATTCCTCGTGATGGGTCGAATGAGCTCGATAGGAAGAGATAGAAGCGAAATTGTATTGACAATCTTGAGGAGGGAATAGGCGAAATGCTCGTTGAAAATATTTTCCCCTAATAGTAGCCTCGCCTATGGTACCAGGCCGAACACGTCTTCCCCACCGCCCCTCGCCAATGTCAATCTGTCTATGGCAGCGCACACAAACCATTCCCATCCCCTGAGGCCATCTCGTCGGGCATATCATCTGGCATCTCCTGCATATGACTAACCTTGATCCACTTTCCCAATCGCGTATGATTAAGATACGCAACCGCCTCCGTAGAAACTCTATGCGGTCGTCGATTGTAGGAGGTATCGGTTCGGGAATGATGCGGTGAAAGAACTTGCAAGTGTAGCGGAGACATTGCCGGTCGGCATAGCGGAGGTGGTCTAGTATGCAGAGGAAGACATCGAGCGGTATTGAGGAGATTATATCGAGGAGCATTTGAAATTTACAAAAAGCTATTGAAAAGTCGTAAGCTAGATTTTATAAATATGTAGCTGCCGTATTCTTTCTGACATACTTATATAATCAAACACGTTATGAAGCAAATTCAAGGTTCGAAGCGGGGAAGTTTTGGCAAAAGCCTTGTCCCACTATACGACGCTGATTGACCACAACTTGGACGTGTAAGCGGTGTGTGCTCAAGTATTTGATTATCCAGCCTCAAAGATTTGCAATTCCACGACTTACCGCGCTAGTCACGATGTTGGAGGTAATCCGGTTCTCTCACTAGAATGAATAGCAATGACCAGTCTTTTTTTTTAAAAAAAAAAAATAAAAAATAAAAAAAGTTTTCAAATGTGTGCAATGATTAGTGAGATCACGAAATGAAAGCTTTCCGAGCCATTGCTAAAATTGTACTTTATATAATTAACTATAACTACTTGATAATAGAGTGCCGCCTTAGCAATCTAGACACCTATCCAATACTATTTTATGTTAGAGTCAGCGCTCTACGAATATGCGAGTCCGAGTATAACGTCGATATTTGCTTCGGTCTTTCACTTTCACAGATACTGTATCCTTTGCGATTTTGCCGCGGAAAGATATAGCCATTCAATATTTTGCAGCTTAATATATTCCACATCATTATCAGATACCGAATCGTGGCCATAGTACGTAGTTGGCTTTGGAGTGTATAGTTCCTAGAGAAGAGCGCTGAAGAGCGAGGCCCGTCGAGGATCAAAAAATGCTCTTTGACGGTTTTGGTATATGCTTAAATGGACTTACGTTAAATCGTTAGAGCATGAATATTACAAGCTATTAACAGGATGCAATATCAACTAACTACAAGTAAAGTTAGTTATGATGAGATAATAGAGCTTAATTCAAACATTGCGTATAAATATGAAACTCTAGGTTGTACGGCGGCGTAAACTTCAAGTTCCTGCGTGGCATCATAAAGAGTATTCATCACTCAAATCATTGCACGATGGAGGTAATCCAGGTTAATCAACAAAGCTGATCCGATTAGTACTTACTTCTAACCCTTATTGGCCAGGATTAGTATCAGAACAACACAATATGAACTGCAAGGGAGAAGTCGTTCGAAAGGAGGGCTTGTTCTTCCTCCAGAGTAACTCATCGAAATATTCTCCACTTGGATCCACGCCATTCCATCGACAGAAGATGGCTCAAATTGCTACGACTGGCAGCAAAACAATTCAGCTCTATCGCTACTCCGCGACTGTTCGGCGTTTTCCTGTGCCGAATATCTTAGCGGATGTCAAGTGGACACATGGCTTGCTGACTTACGACAAGCCGCGCTTCTCCAACATCTCCACACTCTAAAAGTAAATCTCATTTCATTTGTCGGCCAACCGTCCATCCAGGAAATGTTTCATGAGGAGTTTCGCCTGCAAGTCCATCCAGGCTATCTTCGCCCATCATGGGGTATTTACGACGCGCTCGTACCGTATGGCTCCTTATCTCCTAGACGCTATATCGACGACGCATATTCGGATCGAACAGAGTCTTCCCGCTCCTGAAGAGTACTTTTTTCGGGCATTGGTCAAGATGTTCGGGGCGATTGCAATGGGCCAAACCGCCGTGATTACCTTCCAACTTTGGTCCTCAAGCTTGGCAAATTTAAAACCTTGCAGGATCACGACAAAGATGGCGCTCTTATGATGAGCTGCATATACATCTTGGGCCATTTTCTATGCAGTTACCAACCCTCAAAGTGGAGAGCTAAGACTGGAGTTTGGTTCTCAGATACTGACAATGAAATGGGACCCTTCCACGGGCCCCCTCCATCAAGGAGGCAAATCCCGCGAACTTACCACGCCTAAGACTTGGACAGCAAGCTATCGCTCATACTGGGATTTTATGGGCACTACCACCTGGCTGGTTGTCTTCCATGAGTTCACTAGAGATTAGCGAAGCGAGTATATCGTATCTTGCCTTACGCTGGCCGCTGGCAGGGTGTAATCGGCAATTACGAGAATTAACATTGCGGAATGTCGTCTTGTACACTGGTTTTAATCGGGAGATCAGGCAATGGACGAAGTTACTAGAGTCAACTTGCGTACCGGGATTCGAATGTCTGATGGTGTGAACGGATGAGCCATGCTAGGGTGGTTTATTCTGGGCTTGCGGCTACTTGAGGAGCCTAACCGATCTTCGCATGGAGGGGTTAATATTAGCTAATGTATAACATTTCCCACTTGCTGACCTGGAATATAAGGATAGTGAATAGGACGAATTTCGGGCTATAGAGAATGAGATTCGGGGAGGCGGAATAGGCTATTGGCGAGTTGTCCACCGATGAAAGATATTCCATTTCCAGTAAGGTATTGATTAGAGTACGCGACAGCTGCAATTGTAGTCTATCCGTTTATACCAGAGGGAATATTCGGTTAGTAGATTATTAATGGACTATATATAGAAGCGGTATTGTCTGTCTGCGAGTGCTTATCTTGTTATAGTAGGTCGTATAGCTTCGATACTGTCTGCGGAGTTCCCTGGTAAATATTTATAAAGCAAAAGAATGAGTGAACACGAACTATAACTTGCGGAATCAAAACAAGGCTGAGAACAGGCACGCTAAGGCACTTCGAGACGACGTGTTCGGAACGCGCTCTTATCTCCCCCTTTTAAATTTCTATCAAATGAATGAGTGTTCAGAAAGACGATTCAGCACACCAAGTATTCAGAATGGCAGAAGCTGAGCTGAGAAAGGTCCAGCAATAGGCATCGGGAGCGTTTTGAAAGATGAGCCCAAACGCTCAGAGGATAGGCTAGAGGGGTTTAGGAGGTTTGTGTAACGCTTCTCCATGTAAATTGCGTGGTGAGCTTAAGTTAACATTAATTCATTGCAGCATGCTCGAGACTGGGCAATTCTCGATATAACTATCGTGGTCGGCGCTGAAAGGCAGGCAATCAAGGTGCACAGAATATCTTGGCTAGCCATTCAGGATATTTCAAAGGTCTTTCTACGGAAGTGGCGGATTTGCGGAGACAGAAAGCGGCAAGCTGAATCTCCCGGACCAAGTTTTCAATCTTTTTCGAAGAGTCATGGAGTATATTTACACCGGAGAGTACTATCTGGCGGAAAGGAGGGCGAGCTTGACGACCACGCTAGGATGTTTTGTCTCGGTGCTTACTTTGACGTCGAAGGTCTCCGTCAGCAGGCGATGGACCGTATCGCCTACTGGACACATTTTGTCTTTAAAGGCAGAAAGCCGGAGGAGGCCTGCGAGCAAATCATTGAGGTCTAGATCCGACCGGTCGGACTCTGGGAAAGCGGATAGAGGATCAGTGGTGCTTCTCCCGATTGCAATGCGCATGCAGCGTCTCCTGAGTAACAAACGTCAAGAGTTTGAAGCCCTCTTTCAAAACCATCCAGAGCTGGGATTCGAACTCTTAATGGCTTATCACGAAGCGTTGAAAATTTCTATCTCGGATTCGTAGTTTGAAGATTAAGAATAAGTTCGCCGTGGCGTACTGCAAAAGATGCGAAGCTTTGACGGAGAGTTTCCTAGGATGTGAATTGTGTCAGGAGCCGTTTCGCTCCGATGAAGATGGAGACCTCCTCTCACGAAATGCGGTCGTCTTGGTGGTGAGCGTAGGGGAAGGGGTTTGATTAAGTGCAGGAAATGTGAATCTGAGAGAGCAATTCTTTCGCCATCCTCGTGTGACCCTATCGGAAATGGAATATGATTAAGGCTACTGTTGAGGGCATCAGGTTTCGGCTAGTGTTGCGGTGTTATAGGGGTACATAAACACGTTAATCTCATCGTCGACCCATTGCTACTTCCTTCCAACTCCTTAAGGGGTGCTAACTTCAACCTCTAAGACCCAGTTATTGCCGTGATGGCCGACAAGTATGGGAGAGAAAATTCCCTTTTTGTTCCTTATTATTTATTTTCCCTTTTTTTACAATATTGTGCCCATGCAAGTGTATTGATGGTGAAGAAAAGGAGCTGTTCGGGAAAAGACCACGGGATATCATCCAAGGAATTCACTCAATGCAAGGCGAATTTGTCCTATAGATCAGCTTGTGAGTTGATGAATACGAGGAAGCCGGGCGAAAGCTAAGTACATCAATAGACAAATACAACTAGTGTCGTAGTGTGATGCAGTCGCTATGAAAAGCAACTACCACTATCATGGATGAAAAATGGAATTAATCTGCTGAACTAAGAACTAGCTAGGTGGGAGAAGGTCCCCTTTATATGCACGACCGTCGTTTTGGGTATGGGCACTCTGCACGACGACACTAGTAGAGCTGGGAGGGTATAAACGTGACCTGTGGATCCAGGGCAAGCTTGGATCCAGTTAGAGGACCTCCGGTGTAGGACTTGAAAATTTCAGTCTGAGAAATCAAATCAAGACGCGACGCGAATTTTATGCTTCATTAGAAACTACGGAACAATACAAGTCGTAATCGATAGCCGCGCCATGATTCTTTCCAAAGCCCTTAAGAATATCGGTCGGCAAGTAACACTGATTATCTACTCCCGCTTCATCCAAAGTACTTGATACCGATTACCCGAGAGGATTATACGTTTGTACTCCAACAGGACAATATCTGACTTTGGTAACGTTTTCATGATAATGCATATTATTAATAGATATATTCGTCTTACCATGAAAGTAATTGTAATTTCATCTCTAACTCTTTACATTTAACACTTACATTAACCAGATATTCCTAGGCGACACACGCTCCGCTCCGATCAAGCAAATGTCTCGGTACTCGTGCATTAAGTGATTTTCATTTTACCGACATTCGCTATGCTCACGACCATTGAGCGGTGGCATTGACATAATCGAACAGTCCAATGTCGCCTAATATAGAGCGTTATTGCTTATACAAATGAGCTCTTACGCTCCTGGAATTGATTAAGTCGGCGAAAACAACGCCGACTCGAAGAAAGTACGGAATATGCAATGAATGGGGTCGACTGATCGCCCATTCATCTCCGCCAATTCTGTAGCCAGAATCTTTCTTGGATTGATATGATCAAGAGGGGCTCTCTAGGAGGGCTTGCAGGTATTAAAATGTCCAGAAACCCATGCTAAGAACGACTGCTCAGCACCTCAGACGCTATCTCTTTCTTCTCTACCCAGCTTCATTCTAAGCCTACTATCTTCGCTCTTTTGACATAGGTACGAACAATTCGCAGCGCCCAATACTACTAACGAATAAAAAGAACAATGTCTCGCCAAATCATCGCGCTTACTCTCCTTCTGCCGGTAATGCTCTCGCCTCTAGCCGCGACAGCTCCCCTTATGCCAGCATGGAGCGAAGAGGCAATTCGGGCGCTGGTATAAATGCGTTGAATCACGGTGTCGATAATAACAACTCGCAAGACGAATGCCAATCCTTCCAGGCTGCCAATAATCAAGCCCAACCGGCGTTGAACCATGGGCTGGGAAATAACCACAACCCCTTCCCGCTGGTTCGAACATAGCGTAGCAAATACGCCGGAATGAACACAACAATATCCGAAGACATTGAATCGTGAACTGGGAAGATTGAGAACAACGTTTGACATAACAACAATCCCTTCCACCAGCGAAAAAAGCCTCCTCGAAAGCAATGGTCCGCGAATCGCGTTCCGTATGTCGAACACCCGCAGGGCAACTAGAGACCCAGTACAGCCAAAGAAGGCCGGTTAGCAGGTAACCGTCCTAGCAGGTTTCTGAGATCTTCCACAAGGCGCCGGAGGTGAAAGTTTCAGGTTCATTCCAAAGAATGAGGGAAGATGACCAAAATGACTGACGTGTTAGGCACGAAAATACAAGGAGTACGTAATGTAAATGTTGGAATACATGTATCCTTTGTTTTTTAGTTTATAGAAATTTCTGAAATTACGTAGTACTACTAGTAGAATAGCTGTAATCACGAACCGCAACTACATGAAGACATGTCCGAGTTATGACTAATATATATTCGTTCTCGATTGTACCATCACAAGGACATGGCTCAGTTCCCTCCTCTTTTGCGCTATTGGTCAGCTACGGTTGCGGAATTCATCTCGCTTTGAGGCCTCCGGCGATGCTGATAAGATTTCTTGCACTTGTCTCAGTCTCTGATCAAGACGCGAGAAACCCAGTAGTTCGATCATGAAACCTTCAAACCACCTCCGAAGACCCTCCACCTGAACGAATTACATCCGCTACGCGACAAAGCCGACTATAGCTTAAGGCTCACGCGTCTCCAGTAAACAAATTAAACGATGAACCGGCCTGGGTAACATTCCCAAAGGTAGGCTCAGGTACAGTCAGTTGCTCGAGAGATACACTCCGCTGTCTGCTACAATCCTTTAGTTATTGACATAGTGACACGTTACGGTTAACCACCTATCTGTTCGAGAACATCTGGAGAATTCTGAACTCGGTGGCCCAATATTTAATCCGAAATCATTATGTTCAAAGGTCTGATTGAGCCGGATGTAACGAAGAGTTACAACATCTCAATTATGCAACAGGATGGTGGATGAGTATGTCGCGAAATAAATCAAAAAATTATGGAACTAGGATTCGAGAGACTTTCAGGGAGTCGTGGTTCCGGCCGGACAGTGGCCGCATTTCAGTCGGCAGCGAGGAAGAGGGTGGAGAATATGACTCAAGTCTCTCATCGTCGCGAAATATGAGACATTACTATGAACTCTCTTCGATCCTATGCGCCGGGAATATACGTATTTCGTCGCCGCCAGTCTAAACCTACCGACTTTATGCGTGAAAATAGTAGAGGAAGACAATGTGCCGCTATAAGGACCAATGACACAAGCATACGTACTTCGAGTCGCCGCGAGTTTCCAGTTCATCCGATCTCGTCATGTGAATCTCGCAATATCGTTAGGAGATTGTATCAATGCGACGACTTCACTAACACCCCCCGAACTAATCACGGACCCTGACGTTATCTCGCAAGCCACGTATGAAAGGTAGGATATAAGCTTTCAGAGCACGGGATCCAAATGAAACCCTTCAAGTCTCAAAAGTGAAATGTATCAAGATGCATCCTTGATTGAATTTAATATTGAACTCCATGCGGAAGAGTGCGGTCAGTATGGCATCCTAAATCGCCTAAAAAATGAATGCAAGTCTAGACCAATAATTGCCCGGTAATGATACTCGAACGATATCTTGAATTCCGAGCGTCTCCATAATCGGTGATGGACGGAAATGGGACAAGAAATGGGCAAAGATCCTCCCCGCGCGCTGGGATAAAGATACTACGCGAAGTGAACCAATTACCGATACAAAGCATAACCGGATCTGGAAATTGACGACCATTGGTCCCCGGACCTATGAGGAGCCTAGCTACCTGAGAGAGTCGGAAACCTCGACCTAAGCTCTATACTTGAAATTACATGCGACGCATCGCTTAGTTAGCGACGTAAGGTAACGTCGTCTCGGCGCGCCGGGTACAGAGATTCTCCAAATGGTCGTATCTTATTCATATTGATTTCTAGCGGACGTAAAATATCGTGAAGCTTGAGGGCAACAAATTGTCTATAAAATACAGCCCATAGTCGTCCTATCTCTCAACAGCATCAACAGCATCAGCATCGCAATCACTGCAATCTTCTACCTCTTCTTA
Organism: Pezizomycotina sp. ARF18; assembly: GCA_002224055.1. Classification (NCBI taxonomy): domain Eukaryota; kingdom Fungi; phylum Ascomycota; species Pezizomycotina sp. ARF18. The sequence continues at coordinate 18,804 of AZLU01000161.1, forward strand.
ATTCTATAAACAATCCTTCAAAAGCTCTAGCTACCTCTCTATCTCTCAAGCTCTACGAGACTTTCTACTACAAGATAACCAACCAAACCCAACAACTCAAAATGCAGTTCAACGCCGCTACCTTCACCGCCATCCTCGCGCCACGCCATGGCCGCCCCTTCTCCCAGCGCGGTGCTATCGCCGACATCGTCACGAAGTCCTCGCTGGTGCAATGCCCACGTAATATATGCAACAAAGTCTGTAGCGTCGGCATGAGCGAACTCGCTGGTGAAGCATCCCCTCGCCGGCGCCTTGATCGGCCCCATCTGGTGCGCCGACATGGCGGCTTCCGTCAAGTGCGCTTCAACCCGCCGACGAATTCTGCGAGAACATCGGCAAAGGCTATCCTCAACCAGTCCGCCGCGGCCCCTCGGCTGGTCCCTCAACCAGTCCGCCGCGGCCCCGGCTGGTCCAGGCTCAGTGGACCGCGATCAAAGGCGACGCGAGACAATCGGCGATCTATCGCCGAGAGGCTAAGAAGTGCAGAGCGGGCTGCGAGTTCCTTCACATTGGCTGCTAAACCAAATGAATCGCTAGAACCGCGCGATACAATTCGGCGTCCGTTCGGGAATCGCATACCTTCATATGTAGATTAGTATTCCCTAAATATTATAGCACGGACGGGCATAGCATAGAAAGAGCATACATACCTTTCATCGCACTAGCATTGTATGGCAATCTTGCTCTTGAGATGTTTCTTCCTTTATCTTCTAAAATGCATCAATATAGGCATACCTCTCGCTACGTCTTCTAGTTTCTAGTTATTGTGTTACATACTCCGTTCTTACCTTTCTTCCTTTCTTCCTTGTTTACTTAACTTAAACATATCCATCGAATTAGAAAACATATTCTCAAACGAACTAGATTTTACAATAATATGCCGTACCCTTTGCCTTACTGGTATGCTCTTTAAACTTATATCTTCAAACATAGCTCTGATAGTATCCACCTACCGAGTTCAAATTTAATTCTGCAATAGTGTAAAGCAGATATCCATTAAATCTCATTGATATAATATTGCTTTATTAATTATAATCAGGACCATTAAATAAAATGGCTATTTCTGCTTGTCTCATAGCCAGACCCTTTTTTCCCTGTGAACGCAGGGTGCAGCTGCCAGAGCTGCAACCTTCCATATCCTGCTATAACTCACGTAGTTTGGGATTTATTACTTACGCAAAAAACATTTGGAATATTCATACACAAAGCCTTCACTTTATTTTGCGATGCTTCCACTTACGCAAAGTTGACCAAAAGGCAATAGCTATACCTCTTTTTAAAAGACATCTACATTACTAGACTGGCAAGAACGATAGCCGAAAGCTATCTGTACTTGACAGGGACGAATAGGGAGGCAGGCATTAATAGGGAAGCAGCTGGAGGACTACACAGGTTTGTCATGATCCCGCGGCGATATTGCTTCAACGTATTGACTGACAAGTAGAAAGAACACTGGAAGCTAACTATGTCTTCCTGCTACATGCAGGATGATTGAACAACCCTGAGTACGCCACGTAGAGGTTATCGTAGGAAAGAACGGAAAGAGAAAAGATTCCGCGCCCAAGACCATTCTCGCCTCCTGCTCTGGCTTTTTTCAAGACCGTCCTCTTCGGTACCCATGCGGATCACTTCAGGGAAAACCGCTGCAACAAAATTGAGCTCCCGGAGCCTCACCACTATTATTTCGGATTATTCCTGACTTCTTTTAACACTGGATCTATACGAAAATGAGCTCGACAAGTCCGCAATTACTACGCGCTCCCGCGTATTGTACTACGGAGCATACTTCGATGTCGAGGACCTTAGGCACGTTGCCATGGATAAGATGGCATACGAGCCCACAATGCGGCAAACACTTCTTGAAACCATGGACCGCTACGGCATCATCGAGGCGTTAGAAATATATTACTCAAACACGAGTAGCCGGACGAGGATTCCTTCTCCTAATGTCCTTATCACGCTACATGGATAAATTCATCAACGGCGAGGACTGGCATGCGTCATGGAGCGGCACCCTAAGATAGCTGCTGAACTCATCATGGCGCATAACAAGAGCAAACGATGCAAGCTCATCCAGAAAGTCGCTTCGGGGATAGGAGGGCTCTGACGTAATGTGACGAGTGTAAAAGTAACATGAAAATCGGCTGTTAATGCGTAGACTGTGGCACGCTACAGGAGTTGGAGAATGAAGTTTGATTCCGCTCTGTCGAAGCTTGTGGGCTAACCAGTGGTTTCATCTTCGCATGTATGTGTGGCGCTATACGCAGAATTTTCTGGAGCTAAGGAGTTCAACTAGCTTATCTTCCGGTCTCTGAGCGAACGCGGTGTTCTATTCTACAATATTTGCCTAGTCATCTGGGGACGACCAGTGCAACGTTATATCTGGACCTTCTGCCCTTGTTCTCTACTCTACTAAGCAAAAGGACATTAGGATGGAAAAGGACATTAGGATAAATGTTAATAGCTCTATCTCAGCACTTGTATTGGCAACTTAGATTCCGGGGCGAGAGCTATTTGCTTGTAAGTGCTCGATATTAAGATTCGCTTGGATTGAAGTCAAATACACGTCGTACATTCGGATCACTATATCGTTGAGAAACTTGAACATAGAGACTCATGCTTTTATTCTCAAATTTCATTGAATTTGAACTAATGATGAATCGTCTTGAACGCATGTTATAATTTCTGAGTGTAAGCTATACCGGTATCCAATATATAAATAGTATCAGTATAGTTTTCCGAAGGTATGAAAGTGTGTCTTGAAGGCGATTATTTCATTGTACTGACTCGGAGGCTATAATGCATCTCCGTAACACATTTGGGAAGGTGAAATACTTTGGGGAACTCTTGGATGTTAATTTTTAAGTACATTCTTCAATCCATGTATTACCTTTTTACCCTCTTCCCTGCTATCTCGCCCGACAAAAAAAAAAAAAAAAAAAAAAAAAAGATCATTGGTCCTACATCCCTCGCTATTGCTAAAGGACACAGACAGTAGCTATGAAAGAAAGCTACCTCAACCTTGCTGAAATAAATATGGAAAATAATGAGGATGAACGAGTAACATGGCAGCGCAAGTGAGTCGTCCCGCCACTACATATGATTTTAAACAATCCAAAACACACAAATGAAAGTCACTAACCCATTACGTGTCGATAGAGTGCGACGAGTGTACTGACCTCACTATCGTCGTCGGCGACAAATCACACAATCAAGTCTTCAAGGCGCATAAGATCATTCTCGCCAGCTACTCCGGCTATTTTAGAAGGCTGCTATTTGTAGCAGTAACGGAAACCAGTTCAAGGAGAACGAAAGCAGCGAACTCGAGCTTCGGAACAGAAGCCGGAGTACTTCAAGCTCTTTCTCGACTTCATCTACACTGGCTCCTACATAGCCTGGGACGACGTCGTCGACGAGGAACCGTTCGTGATCACCCACGCGTGCATGCTTCATTGCGTGTGTACTTTGACGTTCCGGAGCTACGGCAGTACGCTACGGACAAGTTAGTGTACGAAATTCATCGTTCTGCTGACTCGCTATATTCCTGAATGAAGGGGTACGATACCGCGTCATAAATGCTCTAGACTTTGTCTACAAGAACACTAGTAAGGCCGATAGAGATACTTCATTCTGGTTCCTGCAGTTAGGTACCTCAAGAAGTTTATACACTGCGACGCCTGGAAAAACTTAACGGAACTCATCCGGATTCGGACTCGAGCTCGCCATGGCGTACCAAGAGGCGGTAAAGGTGCCCCAATACGCGGAAGGAAGAACCGCCGCTGTTTTACTGCAAGAGCTGTCAAGGCTTAACAAAAACCAAGTGTTACTGCCGGAAGTGCGGTAAGATACAGCCCTTGACGGACGGTGTTCTTAATTCGAACTGTAGTAGATCCGCTTCCAATCATAGTTTCGTCTTTAAATGCGAATGCAGCGCCGTGCGCGAGAGGTTCCTGGGTATGACTCCAGGCCGGCGCCTCTCGTTGACCCTCTTGGCTCGAACGGCTCGTGCCATGGCTTGCCTCGATATTGCTCAGTAAGATCCTCTTAAGTAGCTTCGTTTGACACTACTCGTAGAATTGCAGCTCATCCTTTGTCTTTACTCTACTAAATCTACATATTGAAACCTGTAACTTAACTTAGAGGCTATCAATCCCTAGAACCACTTAACAGTGAATGGTTTTAAAAAAAAAAAAAAAGAGAGAGAAGAAAGAGGGCGAGCGTGCTGTTGAAATTAGATGCACGTCGTCACAGGAGGCGCTTTCTATTTTTTATTAATTTCCCACTGGCTGCTCTATAAACCAACCAACCTCTCACTACAAACGACATCGTCAAGCAAATCAGTCAACATATTCTATAACTTCTTTTGACAAGGAAATCATCATTCAATCAAGAATAATAGCCGTCATCACTCCACGATAGTACATGAATCATCCCATCCTCTTCATCAAGTCAAGACAACCTCGACAAAACCTCACGGTAAACAACAATGTCGAGCCATTCGAACAGGTTAAGCCTGGCATGCGTGCTAGAGGGGAGCTCCTTATCTCGAGGGCTCCCGTTGGAGTACGCCCGCAGCTACGCTCCACCGGCATCACGACAGATGTAAGCCCCTCCCGTGGCGAATCTTCATCTTCACGCACGACTCCCGCTACTCCATCCGATGTACTCAATAAGGGGACTCTCGCTAAAGAGCTCGGAATGTCATATGAAAATCTCGAGACCATTCTGAAACGAATCAACAACCGATGACTGTCGCGGACGAGAGGGAGGTTGATGACGATGGCGATGAGGTCATGCAGGAGGCACAAGTTGTTGGGAGAACGCGGACGTTGAGGATTTGGATGATGAGGGAAGTACTTGTGCGGAGTGCGGTACTAAGGTAGCTTCAACTGGGCAGCTGGAGAGGATGGGGAGAACAAGTGGGTTGCGAAGTCTGCGGAGACCAAGCGGAAGTAATCCCGGGAAAACCTCAGCACGAGGATCGGAAAGCGACTCGGAAAATTCAGAAGCGAAAGCGCCGGAGGCGGGGGAAATCGTAAGCTCAGGGAACGCACGAACAGGAAAGTCGTCGTGGATAGCAGTGATGGTAAGACTTCGGGTGATGACGACGACGACGACGAAGATGACGGCGGCGATACGATCCGCGTCGTCGGCAGCAAAGGCACGGTTGGGCGTGATGGTGACGCGGGAAAATTTGAACCTGAAAGGCCCAAGTAAGTGTTCTAACCATTGCTTTATTTCCTGAAAACCCCCTAATTGTTTACCTGATATTTATCATCAAAGTTACCTAACACCACCCCTTCTAGTTCCGATAAACTATCTGCAGCAACTGCGAGACTTCAGACTCCTGCAGGTGGGTAGCGACAAAAGGGCAGCAAGCTCTGCAACGCATGCCTCTTGTACGAAAAGAATTACGGTAGGCCCCGCCCAAGGAGCTCGAAACCAACCGCCGCCGTCATCTCAAGCTCGACGAAAGGAAGGAAGTTCCTCTGCGGGGAAGTTGAGGAGCATGAGTTCGGTTTCGACGAAAAAGAAAAGCACGATCGCGGATCGCTGTGTGCCCTGTAAGTGGCGCGGTAAGAAAGTATGCTTCCTCCCCCTTCCCCTGAAAATACAAATTACTGGAGTCATCCTTAATCGTCGTGTAAACTAAAAATCCTGCTTTTCGCAAATCACGAATATAGTGCGATTACGGCCACCCATGCTTTGAGTGCGTTGAGCAGAAGAAAGCGTGGGGCGATCCGAACCAGTGGAGTGTTACTACGATATCAGCTTCGTTAGACCGGCGGGCCCAAGGCCGGAGGAGTACGCGTCACCGTTCGGATTAGGCGCATGGCTGTTCTGAACAACCGAAGGCGCAAGCGAACGCTCTCTCAAGGTCAATGTCTTCTGTTCTCATTGTTGTTCTTAGTCTTCAACAGCAATAGCCCTTTTTTTCTTTTTCGTTTTCTTTCTTCTTCTTTGCCTTCAGTGTACTAAATTTCCGCGATTAATAGAAAACTCTTGGGTCTAATAAGCGCAACAGGCCGGTCACCGAGAGTAATGGTAACGACGATGAACCCTGATGACTGCTAGTGATCGTAAACGCACCCGCACCACCCCGCTTCCGCCTCGAAGACGACGCGTCCGAAACCTTTCAACAAGCATAGTCCTTTAGTCGCTCCCGAAAAGCCCAAACCTCTCCGGCCGCCAAGGATTGTTCCCAAGAGTACGCCGAAAGCCAAGTCGCCTATGCCTCCCTCGCAGATTACTCCCTCTAAAATCAACAATTCGCATCCGTCAAAGCTATCGCAGAGCAGCTTCGCGCGATATTAAGACGCTCGCCGACCTTGCAAAGTCCTTCCCGGGCAACGAGTTCGTCGAAAAGTCCGCCTCGGAGCGCATGCTTCATTTGGGACTCAACTTGAAAGGCGACAAGTTGAAGGAGTTCCTGGATATCGAGGAGAGGATCGAGAAGACTACCTTGTCAGAGGGTATGAAGCAAGGGATGCTTAGGGATAATGTTGATATGTGTCTGAAGGAGGGAGTTTGGAGGGAGGGGTGGTTTAGAAAGAGAGTGATACGAAGAGGATATTTTTTTCTCCTATGTCATGAGGGGATAGAACACTGGGGAATATAACTGCAAAGTAAAGGAAGATTTTTAAAAACGCAAAAAACAAAAAGAAAAAAAATAAGAAAGATTTAAAAAGGGCTCAAGTAGGATGGTCGATGATTGTTTACACAGTTAGCTAGTTTCCCGTAATACGTCACGATTCATATCCTGTGTTCACATACCCCCTTGCAGCTTAGTACGATAGTACTATCACATGATAGCTAGCAGGAATATCTTGTTGGCTAGGCCAATAAAAGTAGATCTAATGCCAACCAATACCACCTTGACAAGTGCAAAGAGCCTGCGGGCAAGCAGGGCAACTCCGTAACAAACCTCCCATCGATAAACCAGGATATGGCCACCAGGGATACTTGTACGCAAACCTCCTATCGATGAACCAGAACATTCACACCGGGGTACGTGTTTCACTTGACCAAAGAGTCAACTTGAAATTGTGATGAATCCTTAGTAGCCTTGGGGAATACTGGACGGATCGTGGCGGGGGAGCGGGAAGAAACTTATCAGACTCGGCCTCGAGTCGCCGCTTGCGTCGGTTCGACTGGCCCATTAAATAACAACACAGGACGACGAAACGCCGGGTCAGAACGTGAACGGTCTCTTCTTCACTCTCTGTATAATCTTCTACGCTAATTATATTGTTTTATGCTTTACTAATTAGTAGCTAGTAGTACTTTTTCGTGCTTTTCGCTTTTTTTTTGTTTTTTTTTTTGGTAATAAATTTTATTATTTTATTAACCACTATTTTGAACATCAACATACAAACGCGCTTCATCAACATCGCCATCATCAACAGCAACAAAAATGAAATTAATTAGTCAAACAACTAGACTTATTCTCTTTATAGCTTCTATCATATTACATCATCTATCCGACACCAAGCTGACTGACATGTTCTAACGTCTACAGCATTATCGTTTCTCAAAGCATAAGATACTTAAGCGCAATGTTTACGGCCGAGATCTGGACGCCCTGTTCAGCTTGAATAGGGTACCACCGACGACTGCAGCCAATGGTCTCCAAGGACCGTCGTCGACGCCTTCTTCCTTCAAATCGAGAACCACCGGGCCGATCCGAGCAGCGGCTTCTTGATAAGCCGCCGCGCTTCCAATAGGCACAAGTCCATGCAGAACAGGGACAACCGAAGCACTCCGAGAGCCCAACGCAAGGGCGGTGGGAGCGCCCTTCAAGTCCAGTCTCGGGCGGTAGAAAGTCGATGTGGAAGTTGTGGAGCAAGCGGACACTTCATCTGGGAGAGTTATATGACTGGTGAAGCAGTATACTTCTGCTTATGCACGGTTTGCGGATCGCCCGCGGAGGATAACTCGAAGGATACGGGTGATGATGCAGGATGGCGTCAAGCGGCAGGGCGACCGGTTTTTCAGGGATGAAGGGATGTCGGATGATGGCGAGGCGATGAAGATGAGATCCTGAGCGAGGGCGACGAGGACTCAAGCCAGGATAACTATTACAATTCGGACTACACGGATGATAGCGATGATGAGAGATCGATCGCGGGGAAACTCGGGAGAGTCGCAGGCCAAAGAAGCATCAGCAGCTCTGATGGTGAGGCCGTTCAAACATAAGTCGAGAATCGGCACGCTTGCAAATCGCCCCTTTTCCTTTTCTCTTGGCCTTCTCTGTGGTCTGTATTCGATTGCTAATCATGCGGTTTCTTTCAAACAGTTGCAGCAACCGTACGACGACTCGCACCTATAAATGGTACCAAGCCCCTACCGTAAGGTATTTTGCAGTGCGTGCTACCGGTACAGACTTAGGTACGACGGACAGGATCGCGCCATAGAATTAGAGAGGGAGCGTGTTGCGAAACAGTCCCTCGGAAAGCGATCGAAAACGACTCGTTTAAAGAAGGCCGCAGCGCCGCGCAAAAACAAACAATTCGGCGGCGGTAGGGATATGAGCCAGCGCTGCGTTCCGTGGAAGCAGCGTACGAAGAAGGTAAACCGTCTCCATCTTCTATCTCCTCTACGGGGCGATGTGTTGCTGTCCGCTATTATAGACTGCGTTATGTGAAACCTTCTGAGATTGAACAACTTACGTCTGCTACTGCTTTCTAGTGTGATCGGGGTCTGCCGTGCTCCACTTGCGTGGAGCAGAAAAACGATTGGGGTAATCCTAACCAATGGAATGCTATTACGATTCGAATTTCCCAACGCCCACCGGGTCCGACTCCAGCGATGTACACAGCGCGGCTAGGCTTACTGGCGGCACCGGAGGAGAGAGGCAGCTGAAAGGAGCAATATAGCTAAGCCTCAGGGCGAACATCGCATGCAAGAAGTCGACAGCGGGAATAACATCCGAGCGAAGAAACAGAACAAGGAATGTCGAAAGCGATGGTGAGCCGATCATGAGTTCCCGTCGTAACAAACCTGCTCGTGAGCAGTCTGCCGTCATGCCAGACAATCGCAATTCCCACGCCACCGAACGAAACGCCAGACCATCTGAATCAGCTACATAAAAAACTACTGTATTCGGAACTCCAAGTGCTGCCGGCGATGGGGTATCATGTCCGTCAAGCAGCTCGCCGGGATGCTGCAGTCCGATATCAACGCGCTCACGGAGTTTGCGAAGTCTTATGCAGCGGATGAACATATTCAGTCGGGAATTACCGATAGGATCATCTTCCTCGGGCAGAATCTCAACGGGGAGAGGTTCAGGTACTTCCTGAAATATGAAGAGGATGTGGAGGCGTCTCCTCTTTCCGACGGTATGAGGCGGGCATGAAGATGGAGAATTTGCAAAGGTGCTTAGCCGCAGGCACGCGGAGGGATAGGCGCGTCTAAAGGTGGAGAGTTTCAAACCTTGGGTTCAATATCCAAAAGCTCTAGATCATCCTATGGAAAAGAGAACAGAGGAATGGGAAATTCGAACGAACGGAATACTTAGTAACCACATAATATAAGCCTAAGAGCGATAGATGAGAGAAATATTCACGAAAGATTAATATTGAATATAGAGCTATATTACCTTCCATATACCGCCTTACAGGGCGGCGCTCCAGTTTTTACTTTTGATGGACATTCCCTTATGTGCATCTTAAATTTGCTTGCCAGGATGCTATTTGCGCTTTTATAAATCTCAGATTTTTAACGCTAGTAATAACAAATAGACGAGGAAGGCGAACGCGCGACAGGAGAACAAAAGACATTCGAACCCGACGCAGCAAACCCCGGTCAAAGCTCATTCGCCTGTGTTCCTTGTAGATATCGTTTGAAGATAACCGAGTAATCCTATGAGGGTTCGATGTAGGTTCAAACCTTCCAAATTACGTATGTGAGCAAAAGGATTTTATTGAGCATTAGGTTTAAAATACACAAGTTGTAGGCACGTCTGCCTTTAAATACATAAGAATATAGCTAGCTGTGACTGCTATAATGCCAATAGCAGGAATAATAGTGAAGTTCTTTGTTGGGGGCTTAAAACCTAAGGTTTTGGCCTGATGCAGCGGCATCGCGGGTATCTGCATGGCGGTTGTCAAGGAGAACAAGCTTTATACGCCAACATTCGAAACTTGATGATGGAGGGAGCTCATAAGGCTAATAGTGGAACCATACAGTGCGACCGCCGCCGGCCTTGCACGGAGTGTGTCACCGCGAAAGCGAGGTTTGGAAATCGTGATCAGTGGAGTGTATTTACAGCCCGAAGTTCAAGAGGCCTCCGGCCCTTCGCCGTCAAAGTACCTTACGCCGAGCGGTAGGCAGGTAAGTATAAAATGACTACGATGGATCTTATCTGGCCCTTTCAGGTCCCGGTATTGAAACACTGGATATTGCAATGCTTATACGTATTCTTAATTCTTGGCATGACCTTTTAACGTCTACGCTCATCAATAGGGGAAGCTCCGGCGACAAAAAAACGCCGCGGAGCGTCATTGTGCGAGAAGTTGAAGACGACGACGACGATGACGACGAAGGTATACAATTTAGGAGAATCCGCCAAAGCAAGCGCCCGCGAAACACCCTGACCTCGACCATCTTAAGCCGAAACCGGCCGCGGACGTCTGTCGCAACTGCCGAAACTGTGAGCTCGGCTCCTACCCCAAGCGTTACTACATACCGCCGTCAGTAGGCAGTTCGCGCCTCTCCGTGCCTTAGCCGATACTCTCCGCTCAGATATTGAAGCGTTGTCCAAGCTCGCCAGGAATTTCCCTGATCCCATGATCAAGTTATCGAGCACGGAACGCATACTGCAGCTTGGACAGAATCTGGAACGTCAGAAACTCAAAAGGTACTTGGAAATTTAGATGGAGATTCAAGCAACGACTCTAGACGATCAAATGAAGGAGGGTATGCTCAAGGAGAATCTGGAGAAATGTTTGGCGGAAGGAGATTGGAGGGTTAGGTCGGTTTGAAATAGTCCACGGAGTGTTATAGCAACGATCCATATTTGCTCGCCGCCGTTAGTCTCTGTACACGAGGCTGCATACTTCTAATATCGAAATGCATTGAGTACTAGGATTCATGGAGTTCTACGGCTGTTTTACGAAGCAACGATGTTATAATTATTTTTTATTTTTTTACGGTTTCCTATTGTTTACGAGTATACCGCGTGAAGAAGTAAAAACAAACGCACGAAATGACAAGCAGGCGCATGAAATAGAAAATGTACGTCCAAAACAGATAAAATGCAAACGAAACACTAAGCAGATACATGAAACCCTTTGATCTCATTACGCCGCTGAGGAGGATGTTGGCGGCGTATTGGTCGCTAAGTCTCGCGCTACTATGGTAGGCGTTTAAAGTCTCCGGTATAATGTCTGGATATTTCGCGCTCAGTTTTCGGAATTCGGGGTGCTCCATGAACATGTGGTAGTGGCGAGCGACGGGCAACAATATTGATGTCTTCCTATCGGCAGCGGCGGATTTTTCCCATATAAAGTCCAGAGCTTCAATTACACTTTCCGGGTCGTTGTATGTTGTGAGAGATCTCTCAGTCCAGAATGACAATTTGTCCATCGCGAGGTCGCGCAATGGCTCGATATCTAAGTCTATTCCTTACAGAACATTTCGGCGTGGCGCATAACGTCGCTTTCTTCGTCTTGAAAATTGTAGTCTTCGGTGTAGACGAATTCCAGGGCTTTGCCTGTGATAATTACATCGTGGTCTGGAAGCTCTATTGTTCCGGAGCTTGCGGGTGAGTCTTTGTAGAGTGCTTTTGGAAATAGCCCGATGCATTTGCGAGGATAGGCTTGTGGCAATTGAATTCCTTAGCTTGTTCTCCTCACCCACCGAGATAGTTACATCGCTGAAGTCTTTATTATCGAACAATCTGCTCGCAGTATCCGTTAATAAGGGATATCATACACCGGTAGCTTCTACGCCGGGAGGGACTTGACTTACTTCGAGACCAGGGAGGGAGCTTTCGCCTCATTATAGCCGTAAATATTCGATTCATTCGAGATTAAGTTTCCCCGGACTAGGATATTTTTTGCCATGTTTGGACTCTGCTACTTTCTGACTGCCCTGGGGAGATATTGACGAAGTTTGCATTCAAGGTATTTTTAAAATTTCGAATAGAAGGTCCTTGGGACCATTTAGTAATTCTCTTTAGACCTGGAAGAAATCCGATTTTGCTACAGTTTCATTACAAATGGCTCAAGCTATGGTGGGAATATAGAAAATAGAGGTTGTCCGCTGCAGCTGACGTGTACATGTAATGTTGGCGACAATTGACATTGTCACCAATCAACTTCAAAGGTCATAATAAACTCACCCGATGTCATGCATCGGCCATATTGATATTTTTAGTATTCGGAGCAGGAATAAGTAGGATAAACCATGATATTAGTCGCCAAGCCTTGGTCGCGCGGTGTCGACGCAACGGTTGACGTCTAAGCTCAGAGATATACATAACCCGCATTCGTATCCCGTTAGAACGAAAGATTTTTCCCCCTGGAGATATCATTACCATATGCGATGGCCTTATAGAATCCAATCTTGTCCTCAGTGCTAAAGAGCCAATCTAGAATGGGCGCAGTGTATGGCGGGTGCATTTTCTCCTGTTCGCGTTCTCCGGTCCTAAACTTGAACACAAAATCGATAAGAAGGTTCCTGATAAGCTATATATCATTTCTCGTGGATATTTCATATCTATTCGCGATGGCAAGTCAAAGCACTTTGGGAGGGATTTTTCTGATACCTAGCAGAAGCACTGGCAGGAACTCCCTCATTTGAAACCAACCTATGCCTCGCTCATACTATGGGTTTCTATAAAGCATATCGAATACGGCGCATTTCACTAGAGATCACCAGCTTTCTCTCAGTAGTATTTACTCGTATAACACAGATATTGTCACGTGTGTAAAGAAGTATGTTCAGCAAAGTGCTTCCTTTCCCGCTGCCTAGTCAGAAAGCGAAGAAGTTCCTTTTGGCTTTCCCACACATCAGACATCTTATCTTAAACTCTCCTTGCTTCCCGCATTTGTTACAGGAGCCGTTCAACTGTCCAGATAAGACGTTGAGAAATTGGTAACATGAGAGGCACTCGCAAACAACCGCCATTGTCGCCTCGCAATAACCACACCAAACTAGTGCCTGTTCCAAGTATTTGAGTTGGGCGGCAGGCTTGTGTACGAATCTCCGTATTTAACATTTCTGTGGTAGGCGTTTAAGACATCGAGAACAATGTCCGGGTGTAGTTTTGTCAGCCGGTGGAATCCGTCATGATTCATAATTTTCTCGAAATGACGCGCGACAGGCAATAGGATCAGAGCATCTCTGTCTACAGCGGTTGACTTCGCCCATACGACTTCTAATGATTCGACGACGCGGTCAACTTGCGCCTTAATATCCTCCGGTGAGGTATCGCGATGGACGTCTGTTAGTGTCCAATTGATCCAAAAGGCGAGGCGATCCATGGAGGTATTCCTCAATCCCTTGATATCCAAATACACCCCCTCGGAGAACATTTCGGCGTGTCGGACCGGACTGCACTCCTCCTCACCAAGATTATAATCTTCCGTGTAGATAAATTCCAAAGCTTTGCCTATAATAAACGGATCGTGCTCTGGAAGAGTCACTGCACCGTTATCAGCTTCGCTGAACGGGACTGTGCCATAAAACGCTTTTTCGAAATATCCCGACGCATTCGCGAGGACAGCTTTATGACACTTGAAGACTTTTGTCTGGTTGTCTGGCCCCGCTGACACGGTCACGTCACTGAATTTTCCGGTTTCAAACATTCTGCTTGAGTGATTAACCCCTCATTTTTACCGTGAACCCCGTGAGGTCCAAATTTGAAGAAGCATTCTCAGGGGAGGCTTGACTTACCGAGCAAAGCCATTTTTCGCATCTTTAAAATCGTGGATGATAGAATCACCCTTTATATAGCTCCCGCGGCCAAACGCGAGCATTTAGGAACTCTAAACCGGCTGAAGTATACGCTCGAATGGTTTTTATTGATATATTTTCATGCAGCGGAACCGTGGGTCGTTGAGGAAAGAAAGTAGCTCAAGAATCCAAGATGTCAGTTTACGTTTCGAAACCCCAGCGGAGAAAATTTGGAAACCTCCGAAGCAAAAATAATAAATTTTCAAAAGAAGGCTTAGTAGCATAAAGTGGCGAAGTGGCGTCCAAAACTGGACGGAAAGTTTCGCTGAAAAGTCCAACACAACTTTTATTATAAAAATTGCAGCTGTAACTGGTGTCGAGGCATATCATACTAGTAACGAAGAGCTTGTTTTCTCTAGATTCACTTTCATCTTCTTATGTCTGCTCCATACTCCAATAGGTCATGCACTGCTCGATCATCCGCGATGAGCACAACGTTGGGAAGGTAAAGTTTAAGGCGAGAAAACACTATCTTATTTCGTTCGGCGCTGATAACCTCGCCCAACGTGTCCGGTTGAGTATCGTTCATTCCTGCATCAACTGTGCGTGTAGCCTGTCTCCAGTCCAATTGCAATCGCCTCACTGATAGTGAACACTGCCTCCAACGAGGCACATAAACGTCGCTGGAATACCGTGGAAGATCCTGCTCAAGTATTTCGATAAACCGGCGCCACTCTTCTTCGGATGTTTTGTCGGTGGTAGTGTGGTACGCTCGAAATCTTAACAACTGTTGTCGGTTTAGTACCTGTATAAGCGCCAACATCGTCATTTTGTTGTTAAAATGGAAGGACTGGCCCCAACTGTAATCCGGGTAATCAACCGTCTCTCCTGTGAAACGAGACATCGATTGCTTGGTAGAGACCAGTTAGAGGGTCTACGGCGCGAGCGCCGAGGGTTGGTGACCTAAAGGGAAATATCGTACTTTTCCGGAACATTCGTGGAGACAAGGTAACGGCCGAACCGTAAAATATTATCACTTAAGAGATAGCACGAACTTTCATGAGAGCGCCGAAATGAGGCATAAATAGTAGATCATTTCTTACCAAATAATCACTAACAAGCAGGCTCAATGAGACTGCTTTGTACATCTGTTGTTCGGAGCATTATGGACCGAACTAGTATATGACTTAAAGATATTACCAAAGTCTCTCAAACTGTCTCTCGGAGTCTCAAAGTTTGAAGTCGCTCGTTTAACGAGAAGGGAGAGCCGCAATTCTATATTACATCTTACCTATAGAGAGAGCCTAATATTATAAGTTAGCCTGTAGGATTCTATGCCTTCGATTTCCGAGCTCATGAACTTTTTAATACAGGAAAAAAAAAATACTCAAAAGCCAACTCTTTGTTCCTAGCCAGATGAGTTGCTTGGTAGCTGTCAATGTTGACAGAGGAGCCTCAGTTACTTGACGGATAACGACACTGTTGAGCAGAAAAAAAGAAAAAAAAATTTAAATTTCCCTCGTGCGGCAGGAATCGACGACCTATCTCAAATAGTCCTCAGGTTATCATGCAGCTAGCCATAGGTGAGAATAGGTATGAAATTAAGCTTCAAGGAATTAACAGCGAGTTTTTGTTGTTGTTGTTATTATTGTTGTTGTTGTTGTGTTGTTTGTTGGTTGTGTTTGATTGTTTATGCATGGTGTTCTGCCAGTTGTGTCCGGAAACCCTTGCAAGTTTTTTTAAGTAGAGATTGCGAATCATATATATTATCGGTCTGTTTTATTTTCTTTTTTATGTATTTTTAACAATTTTCCTTTCTCTCTAACTATTGAATAGGTATTTCACCATCGGAAGACTCGCTGGTATCATCTAAATCACTTGCGCGGACAAAATCAAGGGTTGCGAGGTACAAACTGTCTCCCGGGATGCGACAATGCTTCTAATATCGCCAACTCTCTAAATATAGGGAGTTATTTATGTTTATATTGCAGTTGTGAAGATTGTCGGCAATATCAGTCAAGCCATGAATTCGTTTGTAAAGATAAAAACATTCTCGTTCGTCAGATTCATCTATATGAACGCCAGTGATGAGGCTACCAAATCTTCTTCTAAACTTATTTTACGTGCGGGCTGAAGGTGGGGAAAAAAGAAAGAAAAAAATGAGAGGTGACTCCTCGGAAGTGCCTTGAACGTACAATTCTCAATCCACGAGGTATTTACGACTCGACAGTCCTGCTTGCAAGATTGTCTACCGAGAACGCTAATATCGTTTTCTCGCAACCGGCGAAATCCCCCGTCGAAGGATAGTTAGGGTGGGTTGCTTGCTCCGATATTCTTTCGCGGCTGAGGGATTAATGTATGTACCCCTTTAAATTTCGGATATAGGCTAAATTTAATGTTTATAAATATGATTTAGGGTACCGTATATATCGGGTTACGACTGATGTAACCTCCGATGACGGGTAAAGAAGGTTTAAGGAGATATTGGAGCGGGATATACCTAAGTATTCAAACGACGAAGAATCCTAGTTAAGGCTTCGAAGACCTTGTTAAGTAGACCGACTAGAATTTAACTAGAAAAGCGCGCCGACCGTTGAAGACCCAGGAAATGCGAAAGCGAAATTAAATACCGTCGACGAAGTCGCAGCGTTCGAGCAGAGTAGATCCGTTCGCTCCGCCTCGATTTTGCACAAGAGCAGGTCGTCCTTCTAGCCGATGACAGCCGTACGTGAGCTCTTAGACTATGATCGCGAATCTCACTTAAGGGTCGGTGGCGAGGATCAGAATATGTTTTTCTGGGTCAGCGAGAACGAGGACAAAACAAAGTTTAGAGAAAACCGCCTCTTTGTGGCCAACATTGGATGTTAGATATTAAATATGATCAGTTAAATTCGGTTCAAATGAAGAGGAAGAAGATGAGGACGAGGAGGAGGATGAGTACGAAACGGAGCTTCCTTACCAAGGGATTTTTCGATGCAGTTTGCTATTTCTCCCGATTTTTACGGTTGCTTGAATGGAGTAGTGTGGAAATTCAAGAGATGTTCTGCACGGCGCGCTATGATGAACAGCTTCGTTCTGATCGGCCTCCGGGCGTTTGGTATCCTGGACACTGATCTCCATAGGCCTTTGGATTTTACGCGACGACTTTGGTTTAATCCAGTTGCTGATAAATAATGATGTTCACTTTTGTGCGAACAACCTGGAATGATATAACTAGGAATGATATCCGATTTCAATAGATTTGAAAAGATCAATCCTGTCGATTCCTGTTCCGCGGTCCTACTGAAGCACAAGTAAATATCTATGGAGAACCTCGCAAAATGGAGCACTCCTCTCAAACTGGACCGTACCGGTTTGTGGGCTGGCGTTTATTTGTGCGTACGGACAACGGATCTTGTACCCAAAACCTCCGACGAAGACAGCTCCGCCGGAATGGAATCGCAGGTAATAGTTTTGAATTGCAAGCGTTTCTATTTTGTCATGAAGGGGAAACCTGCCGGACAGTACTGTCAAATACAAAGGTTACAATGGCTAATCTTTTCAAGTTAACCCGGGTGTCAAAAAGATTGTTCAGGATGGTGGGCCAATGTATATGTTTGCACCGCTACTCTAGGTTAAGAGAATCGAGTTTCTTCAAAAGCTTGCGCAGGGAGACACGACCATTAGTATAGAAAAAAAAAAGCTAAGCATTTTTCCTCACGTACTAATGTAGCTATGATTTCTTTACTGTAATGCTATATGATAGTCGCCATCAAATATTTGCAAAAATCAGACCGCCGTTTTGCTCAAATTTTCGGAAGTGGCGGAAATTGCTTTCGATGGGACTTGAATCTCGCAGCGAACATATTTAGCCAATAAATCCGCGGCCGTGTCGTTGAGGAATTGCGGATATCCGTCGGAATGGCTTTCGTTGGGATGAGGGAATACAGGCGCAACAATAACGCAATAAGACATCTCCTGAAGAGTCCAGTGAGAGTGGCTATCTGCATCGTAACTGGGTAAGCTGCCTTTTCGCGGACTTCGCCAAAATTTAACACATCCGAAATCTTCCTTTTAGACACGATAGAAAATTCCGGAGTGAAACTAGGGGGTTTATTTCGAGGTAGCCCGACTATTCGATATAAAGCATCCGATCCAATGGGACAACTGAGTATAATGCTTTGCACCGGTGTATGGCCGTAATCAAGAACATGTACAGAGGCAGTATTTATATGTAATATATGCGGTTGGTGTATTGTTACTTAGTTTACAAACTGATCTAAATAAAAGGCTGTTGTCACGGAAGTATCAACAGCGAAACCTTTCCGAATGTCCAACTTGAAAGGCAGCTCCCATTCAGCGACGTTAATTCTTTGACTAAGGGAACCACATCCGGTCCTTATCGTCGAGATAATACTCGCTAAAAAATCCGCACAAGACCATCTCCTCCAGCAGTTCCGACCACTTCGTGGAGTCCAAATCCCAAGTCCTGACGTATTCGGGCTCCGCGTTCGATCGAACGACGCAAACAACTCTTTGAGCAGCCCGGACTCCCCAAGCCGAATTTCAACACCCCATGCCAGCTGGCCGGCGGCGAAGTCACGGAATGCCTCGTTGTCGTTCTCGGTCTTGATTCCGATACGCTGCAGCCTCGCGGGGTAAGTTTCATAACGATACGCGCACGCGGCGCCGTGAAACTCGCGCATCGTTTTGATGGTCACCGGGCACATAGGAGGTTCGCGAAGTCCTGCGGTAAGTCTACGGAAGATTTATTAGAACGTCAAGGTGCTCAACATTTAACGCAGGCTTAAGCTGCAGGGTGGTGGCGTTGTGTCCGCGTGGTCCTCGCGCTGGTTCGGAGATATGATCGCGATCGGACGATGAGTCGATAAAGTCTCCCGCATCTGGCAGCTACGAATCGCGGCAAGGTGAGAAGGGCACATCTGCAGGAAGCATACATGGTTGTAGTAAAAACTGGAAGACCCTCCGGTTCTGGGCGTCGTGCGCATGCCTGCACCCCGGCCTCGGAGGAGAGATGGCTCGAGCGGCCATAGAAAGGATGCGCGCCTCAGCATGATATATCCATTGGTTTTATGATGACTAGGTATCGTCTGTACAACGTACATAAAGGATTTGACTATGTCCTTTGACAAGGTTTTAGCCAAAGTCGGAATATCGTGATGCTCAATATTTCTTATAAGTTATCAGGATTTAACCTTCACACAACGACTGGTATATTCTGAGACTCTACTGTGCTGTTGCCGAGGCGGTACAAGTCCCACGACCCTTCAATAAAACTGGGGCCAACCAGCGACCACGAAGTCATTCGTATCAAGGACAAGGACAGAATGGGACAAGAAGACAGTAAGCCAAAGCAAAAATAGGAGAATTTCGATGTTATCAAAATTTTGCTTCCTAACTTTGGGACATGTAGGTACGGGGTTATTAATTTTTTTCTTTGTTCCAGTCTAATTTTCTTGGCTCTCATATCCAGTTTGAGACCGTACTTTCGAGGGTCGTAGACTATCCAGCATCACCACTTCACTATAACCCTCTGAATCTTAGAATCGTTATATAACTAAACTCTACTATAGAGTCTTTCAACCTCCTTGAACAGTTCTGCATCCCAAAGCTTATAACCTTCCTCACTTAAGTGGACGTGATCCACTAGCACATCCTTCCCAACACTACTCGGTGGCTCATCCAGAACACCCTCTCCTTTCCTTCCCGTCTTTCAGCTCTCCATTCACCTCGTCGACCATCTTCCTAATCTCGTCATTACTCCCCTTCACGACTCATCAGGCACATCCTTCCGTTCAAACAATCCAGTAATAACACCTTTCCTCGGGGCTATTCAGCTTAATAAAGTCTGCAGCAACAATTTATAGTTCTGCATTTCGACCGCAGGTCGTAACCCGCGCCTGGGAGTGAGATTGTTAGTGCCGATGTGCAAGACAAACAACTTTGGCGGACGGGTATACAGCAAGGCGCAAAGCCCGAGATGCAGGCGGTAGAGGAGGTTCTCGATCTTGTCGCCGCCGACGCCGAGATTAAAGCTTGTCATGTAGGGGTTGCAATGGAGGGATGTTGATGTGCCAGTCGTCTTGAGACGTTCTAGCATGGAGTCGCCGATATACACTACATCGAGCGCGAAGTCCCTTGTGAACCCGTGGTAGGAGCGACAGCTTCAAGGCCGGGCTTGTGAACGCTGTTGTGCGTATTTTCAGAGCGCTCCTTCCACTTGACCTTAGGTTCAAGTATATCTCTGCGAAATTTGTCGTAAGGGAGCGCCAGAATACTTTTGCTGTCGTTAGCCGAAAGAGTGTTTGGAGCGGTTGAAATTTCCGCCATTCTTCTTGTCTTGCGGGTGACGGAGAGAACTCTAACGTGGATCGATCCCCTGGCTTTGATTTGAAAACGCGAAGTAAGATGTGACTAGACGTGAGGTTGTACTGCTGTTTTTATATGTAACTGAATTGAAACTTTATCGATCATGTTAACCTTTGAACAGATGCGAGTGAGTCATTTAGTTGCAACGACCCGGCAAAGTTATATTAAGCGCCAACGATATAAGCGCAACATACTTTGAAACTTAGCGACCTTGCACGATAGCGCCATATTACGGTGGAATGAATCAGGTAACTTAATCCAGGTTCAATCCGAGCGATTCGAACTCACCCAGGTTCAACCCGACCCACTTAAACTCAAGGACTTGCAGGTCATCTCGAATGGAGAGCCATAGGACAATTTAGTTGGTCACTGCGGGGCATTTATCGCAACTGCAAACAAGAAGCTGGCAAAAAGTAGACAGCTTCAATCGCTCTACTATAACAATAGTGATGATCGAAACTTCTCCTGATACATCCGTTACGGTGCTTCCAAGCACGTTTGCCAATCGTTCAATGTAGCACTTGCATGAGAACCATCACTTCCACCCGTTGTACTACTTCCTCATGCGACCACTATACCGACTCGGATTGTCCTATATACTTCATTCAAGCACAGCAAGCGGGTGTTAATATAACCTTCAGTCAGTAGGGAGATTTTATAAATTCGAAGTTTTCTACACTCCTTTCTTCTATGCTCTCGTACATACTTGTCACAGATTAGCACTCTCTATTCTCTTTCAGTGCACGAGATCTCAAAACAAATGAAAAAGTTTCTGTAACTTCACACGTTCTCCCCAACATGGGAAATCCAATGCAGAGCTAAGCGATGTTTGGCACCATTGATCGTCGCGACGCTATCAAGCACCAGACGCCAATAGTTACTGCACTTGAGGAAAGAATGAAGTCCGACCGTGACTACTATAAAGAACTTTGCTCAAGCCGACCTCGGTAGAATAGTTGCCGATCTGCAGGCCTTCGTTTCCATTAGATATGCAATATGAACGTCGAAGTTTAAGTAGGTGGCTTCGCTCCTTAATAAATATAAGACTATTACTCATGCCCACTTACCCGCATGATTTGAAAAACAGTCAGCCCGTCCACGACCAGAAGTCTGCTCAATGCTGGCTTCATAGTTCGTGTTGAACTGCTAGCTATTGGGCATGCCAAAGAGGCATGACAAATCTATAGGCATCGAGGTGATGCTTATATAGCTGAGAAGCAAGGAACTTTAGCTAGAGATATTAAGTTCTTAGCTAGAGATATTAAGAAGATTACGACGATAAGCTCTACGAGCCGTCGAAGCAGATTATATATATTATATTAAGATTATAGTATCGTTAGTTTATTATATATAGTATCGTATATTCCCTTAGTTAGAATAGTTAGTTCTGTAAGTTAAATCTACAAGTTCGATCCTATCTATATTATTAGATATCGTACATACATCTGCGCCAGCAGAACATTCCGAGCATAGGTTCTACGACATCACAGAGTATGCAGCAACAGGAGCTGAAATCATACCGGAGGAATCCTGGCGCACAGCCGGTCCAACGGACTTTATAATCGGCATCAAAAAGATCTCCGGTTATGATCCACTCAGTGGCAGACATATCCATTTTGAATACATGTACGAAGGTGAACCCACCGCAGCCAAGCAACAGGCGCGATATAAACACGGGAGGGTTCTGTACAAAGTTGACTATTGTAGTGTTGATGGCGTTACAGCGTTGACAAGGTGGAATAATCGAGGATACCTGTCGTAGGTTGCACGGTAGGATTGAATCCGAATGTGCTCACGTCTTGAAAAACCTGATTGGTTTCAATGGAGAGGATATTGGAGCGTGAGATAGGCGGGATTCCAGCCATTCAGACGCGGATATAATGATAGCCGAGTGTGAGCTATATCTCCACCCATACCTACGTCGGAGAGCGTCATTCATTACTGTAGCTAACTTGCTATTTATTCAAACGATATCGTAATTAATGTCACGCACGTTCATAGACCAGCGCCTCCGTTTCGTGAGAAACGGACACTCGAGCGGCAAGTGAGTCCATTACCCCCGCTAAGTGGGAAGAATCACGGGAAGAATACCATGTCTTTAACGATTTTAACCATATCAATAGGATCGAAGACTGATGATCATCGTGGATTATACCAAGGAGCCATATCACCCGAACTACCCACTTCCTGGTCTCGGTCTTAATGTAAACACTACACTTGCTGATCCAGCAGTTGATATACCCGTGCCTCCAGGAACCCGAGATATTTCAGCTATTTATGTCGAGAACTTTACGCTTTTGCCCTCCGTGAGTGAGAAATGACCTAGGATCTTCTTGCCCTATTTGCTCCAGCTGGAGGAAAGGGAAACAGAGCCGTTCTGGAAGTGCTCGGAGATAAGTTCAAGGAGGTTATGAAGATTGTTTGACGGAGAACTGCGAAAAACTATGGTCCCAGCTGGCAGAACGAAAATGAAGGACTTGAAGCGTTTCAGCAGGCGGCGTTCCAACTGATTTTATAGGGGCCCACTTCGTGCTCTGATCGATTGTTTGACAATAAGGAAACCGAGTAATTGAAAAAAAAAAAGACAACGAATACCCCACGCAACAAATAGAAGCTTAGCCGAGACAAAGATTTTTTTCCAATATGATCTGAAATCAAAGTTTATCTTATTGCCCGAGTCTATAAGACTATAACCGGTATATTCGGAGTCTCCATGTTCAGTAATGCAGCGACTGTGTTATAGGCGATACTACGGGAACTGTAAACGGTGTTTACCTCACCGGGATATAACTCCGATGCAGATCTCTCCCCGTCTCCACTTGTTTAGTATCGGTACTATCTGTAACGTGAAACAATCGGCGATTAAGTGCTAAGCCCGTGGGCCGTATGGTAGATTATTGGTAACTGATCGCTTGAGGGTTCAGCTTCCATCGTCACCTGGACATCGCTTCGCCTCATTCTATTCAGAATAGGGTATATTAGAAATCCGCAACAAACTTCAAGAAACTGCAACGTCTACCTGGAGCGACATAAATTTGCGATGAGGAAAAGCTTAGTCGGGCATTGGTACTAATTTCCCTTCCTCTTTGGAAAAGCTCACGAAATTGGGCCATCCTATATTAAAAATAAAGCCAGCTCATTTCGCGCCGTAACCCTTGACCCTTCATCGGTGAAATCACGGAAAGACTTTAAAACTAGGAGGTGGAGTGGCCTGCTCCGCCCTAGGGTATCCCCGGTTCAGAGAGGCTTCTTACCGCATATTTCCGGGCTTCGCGGGGCATTGGGTTGAATTGACCGCTTAAGTCAATCACCTCCCACGGAACGCCTGTCAAAGCCAAGACATGAGGCAAGCCAAAACTCGTATACGAGATAAAGTGAAAACCCCCGAGTGGCCGTTCGAACCCCAAACCAGGATATCCAGGTCGGGCCGTTGCATCGCGTGGATAATATACTATATCGTGAGGATTCGCAGACTCGGAGCATAGAAAACGAACTCGAAGACCGCACGAGGAAAAGGTAAGGCTCTGGGATTGATAATCGTGATAATCCACTATAAATAAGTCCAAGTCGTAATTCGAAATAGCTGGACTGACCTTACATATACAAATATCAATGCATCCGCGATGTCACAACAAACTGCATACCTCATCCTCGGGTGGATTTACCTTCTCATAACCTTTGCCCTCGTGTTTAACAGACTATACCTTAGAGTTATCCACGGCCCCTATTTGCTCAGTCATGGCGGACTAGCCCGCTGGAGCGATGCTCTTGTCGCCGTCGCGTGGTTGTTCAACCTAGCGCGAGGCATTTGCGACCTCGTCATATACCTCAACGACGCCTTGGTTGACTGGATAACGTTAGATCTGAAGAATCAACGCGATCGGGAAAGACTATTGATCTACGAGAAGGTATATCCTTAACGCTGGGCTCGGATAGGCGGATTCGAAAAATTTTAAAAATGAAAACATTATCTGTTGGACTGACTTATAATTTCTCCCCTTGAAGATACATTACGTTCAAAACATTATTTATTTTATACCGCTATACTGCGTCAAACTTGCCATCCTTTGCTTCATGCTGCAAATTACGCCGGAAGTAATGCCGTATATTCGCTGGGCGGTTTGGATAGGTATTAGCATGAGTATCGTCGTTGCGTATACTCGGTGTTTGCTTTCGCTTTCGCTTGTGAGGGATGGAGGCTGAGTTGGGTGAATTTCACTTTATCTGCTATTCATACTTAACTACACCGGGGCATATTGTATTCACGTATTCGGTAACATTTACAGTGAGTTCGCGTCAAACTTGATCTTATTATTTGTTCTGGGGTTTTGATACTAAACTTCGACTCATCACATAGTATATGCAATCCCCTTCTTCCTCGTGAAGAAACTGCAGATGATGACAAGGTCTCAGAAGATAGCAACGGTTGCAATGCTAAGCGCGGATTAATCTCGGTCGGCCTTTCCGTTCCGCAGGCGCTCGCGCATATTGACACGCCTGATCTAACGAAAAATTTTCGACCTGTAATGTGGGCTTTCTGGTGGTGTCTCCACGAGCAATTCAGCGCACTGGTCGTTGCCTGCTTGCCAGCGCTCCGCGTATCTGTGCAGTGGCGGCTCAGCGAACAGTACAAGAGTTTGCACAAGAGAAAATGCTCCATGCCAATGAGACTACATCGTGGAGGCGTGACGACTAGGGAAGTTGCGGGAGATGGGTATCCTGTCAATGATTTCCCTGCGCATGGCACGGAAATCGAGAACCACATCCAGTCGACTGAACCAAGCTTCGCGTTGACCAAGATATCAAAGATGTAGCCTAGAAAAACATCCTGCTTGGCACATCGTCCTGTACCCTGTGGTCTTAACTACAAACAACCATACTAGGTCTCTTAATCAGGGCGCAAGTCTAAGGGTTGAGGTCAGCTGATTGACGTCTCTATTTTCTGCAACCGTTGGTTCGCATATGCAAGGGATTTATAAATCTTACTATACCTGCTGCACTGTTCCGTTAACCGCCACGCTGCCAATCCCTTCGGCCGTCTCCACCTACCTTAATCGGCGGGCTATCCCCTTGGAAGCTATTGCCATGCTCAATATTACGCTCAATACCGCCACGCCCAAGAAACCGAGACTCGCTTCGCCCGCCAGGCAACAAGTTCCTGGCTTTCGTCTCGCCATGATGACGTTTCATATCCATGTACTCTAGATCCCTCGATCCTACAATCCACGCCATCGGGAAAGGGTATAATAATACGATCGGACGATTCATTTATCTATATAAAAACACCTTCGGGAACTGGCCAAGGAAGCTTTCTAATACTGTTTATATCTACCTCAACCTAGCTCCGTCCAAACCCCACATTCACCAAATATTCCATACTCCGTAACATTCGTGACATTTCCTCGGAGCAAAGACCCACAACGCACTATATCCGCAACCCATACCTAAGAGCCAAAAATGCCTTCCGTGAGCGACTTTATCCAAGACTTCTATAACACTTTGGAATCCAAAGGCAAGCTCGGCGACTTTTACCGCAAGCACTCACTGACTTTCGAGGGCATAGACTTCAAGGCATCAGCGCTATTGAAGAAAAGTACGCCAGTCTTCCTAGCGGCATTGTTCGATATAAGGTCGATACACTCGACTTTCACCGCCTCGGAAAGAGCCAAGACGGATTCTCATCGGCTCTAGTAACGGGTATCTTGGACGGCATGTTCCCGGATGACGAGAAAAAGACTGCGTCGTTTGCGCATTCGTTTGTGCTGGGACAAACTATCACGGGGAAATACTATATAGAACACGATTCTTTCAGGATGATATAGCTAGAGTATTATAATCGCGGAAACTTCCCCATCGTCCGGAGAGATATCACAAAATTACCTAGTCGCCAATGGATTCCAATTTATATACATCTTGGAGTCAAGTTTATTCAACATCGTTGTGCTCCAAATGATTTAGCTTATTCCCTGGAGCTATATTCACACTTTGTACGATCAACTTAAAATCAAAAGAATTTCCTCTATCTACCGCGCGGTACGGGGCTAGTGTGATGAGTGCAAAAAGATAAGCCCCGACATGCCCTGGCATTTCGGTTTTTCCTTCACAAAACACCATTAAGCATTACGCAAGTTTTAGCTATTTGAACATTGTGAAACGAGTCGTAACGTCTGCATCCAGGCAGACTGTTTACATTGGTTTTCCAGTATTCTATTACGGTCTTTGTGCGTCGCTCCACGGCGGTATTGGGCCCATTCGGCCCGTACCATCTGGGATGCCATGACTTGCCGCCCGGTTTACTTTTCGCTTACCGGTCGGTTTTACTTTCTCGCTGAATTCGCTCTTCGCCAAAGAGTCCGAACGCCCCTCTGCCCAGTGTACGGCTCTTCTTCTTCCGCAATGACCGTAAGCCTCGGACTCCTAGCTCCACTATCAGGCGTGGCAAATGCACTCATGATCTCCAGCTCCGAAGATCTGCTCCCTGTATCTTTCGGCGGACACGGGCACGGAAATTTGCTCGGTATATACCTCGTAAGTAGGTACTTGAGCGCGGAATGCACACCGCGATAATCGCCAAGCAGAATTCCAGCTCGATCCAGATGTTCGTCGTGCACCGCTTGAAGGTGATGTCGGGGTCATTAATATACCCGAGCGTCTTGTAAATCCGGGAATATCAACGATGCATGAGCTGTAATAATATCTGTGTTTTAGTTTCTTGAAAAATCCTGTCGGAAGTATGGGGGGAATACGTACAGTCCTCCGAGACAGAATAGCAAGGAGACCACGATCTTCTCTCGGCGCTCTAGTTTGAGCATCCATACTACGCGGATAGGCAGTAATCTACGAAAGAATAATTATTTTTAGCCGTTTTATGCAGAGATGTCAACCGAGACAGAAAATTTCGGCGTTCCCATAGAAGGGTTAGACATCGACAATTCTGACATGGTCAATTGGAAGAGTAATAACTTACAGCATCAGTACGTCCGAGATAGCTATTATGAAGCCAACGACAGTCCATATATTCCCCAGTGGCAGGCATTTCTTGTCGAGCGGGTGGTTCCAAAAATCGACTGGTTCACATTGGAATATCACCGTCATTAGAGCAGCGATCGCGAAGCCTGTCAAGCCGACGCAGACAAATATGATCGATCGTTTGAAGAAGCGGAATTTTCTCTCGCCGGAGGGTACCAAGTTCCAGTAGAAGACCATAATGCAGGCTTTTATTATCCACGCGCAGACTACGTACGCGATTTCCATGGTAAACATTATCTGTCGCGATATTGCATTAGCCACGGAACGGGTTATAATAAGGTTGATGGTTCTCTTACGCGTAAACTAGTTTTGAACTGGCTCGGGGAGTATTGCCAAACATGACGGCAACCGAACACTATGAAAGATCCGTTAGCTACACAAACAGGAGCTATCTATGGTACAGAATGACTTTAGGTAAAAAATAATCGAGGATTTGGTTTTTGTTGCCCACTTACGATATTCCTCCTCTAATTTGAAAAAAATCGACAGTGAGATTAGCCATAGACCAAAGATACTAACCGCTGCCACGATGGGATAGTTACCAAAATATGCGTGGAGAGTGAAAATAAACGCTGTGATCTGTGATTTGCCGCGAAAGAGGGCGGTATTAGCCATTATTCTCCAAAATTATCAGCAAGCCGGCGCCTTCACTCACCCAAGCTACAAGTATAAACCAATCGTCCACTTTAACGCGTCGAAGGGCATACTTCTTCACTACCAACCTTAATGCAACGAAGACTCCGGTTACTCCCACAGTTATTATGGCATTCGGCCATGCTATCAGTCGTGGGTCGTTCTTGTGCGCTTTTATAAATAATTGAAGAAACGTGAGTGGTCCCAGTGGGTCGATGTCTCCGTGGCCGAATTCTTCACTCTCGTTTGAATAATGTCTAAAAATGTCCTATTAAGAGGTGTCGCTGATAATATGCTGTCGACCACGTTTTCCATGCTCCTGTTGCCATTTGGTTCCGCCAGGAGCATCGTTAGTGTTCCCAGTAGCAGTAGTTCGTGGACTACCGTCCTGTTGAATGCTAGTTCTGCCATTTTGATGTCCTTTCCCAATTCATATTACACCTTCAACGGCTGAGAAGATGACGGGAGGCGAGGACTGAAAATATAGTTCCTGGAAAAAACGATTCGTCTGTTGGAATTGTTGTTGAAGAAACATAAATAGCTAAGCAGTACGGCGGTTGGTCTAACATTCCTGGATGTGAGACAAACGTCACAGGCACACACGTTGATCTTAATTACCCATAAGACATACAAGCAGAAATTCTAGTGTTGCTATATCAGACCATAAAACTGTCTGTTGGAGGATGTGTGGCCGAAGTACTATTCTAGGATCGTGAACATTTCTCGTATCGAACACAGAGGCCTCCGGATAGGGGCTATTCCGCATCAAACTCACCTTCACCAAATTTTCACGCATTCAATTCAATAATAGGCTATAATCATAGGGTTTATAGGGCGTGGCACGTTTTTTCAAACTCTACCTAGCACGTTAATGTCTCCGTTTATGTTATAGAAAACAAAGCTCTGTGGACTTTGAAACCGGGGTGAAGCAGGGCTAAAAATTCGGGATATCCCAGTCGCGGTCGGTCAGATACGCGATTAGCCCTGGCTCGCTGTTGCTTCTAGAAGGGGGGCAAGGAGAATCGGAGGAAGGGCACATCTAGATTGTTTTCCGATAAAACGTGGAGTCATGGAGATAAGAGGCACATGTTGGATAAGGCTCCCTATGATAGAAGGGGGATTTACCTCGTGAGGTTAGTAAACATGGGATATCGGTTGGGATGAGCCGATATCTAAGCCTCTCTATCTTCAATCGAGTTGTTCGATAGAGGCGGAGCTGGTTACGCGGATACCAACAGCGCCGGCAGGGCTCCAGCCGGTGCCTTAATACGGACCGCTCCTCACACAGGCTGTGGCTGAAGTCGAAGATTGACCCGATCGGCCCTGATTCGCAACATTTGCGAATAAATTTGGAATATAGGATGCCGTACGAATATAGCTTTTAAGTATTTTGAGACACATTTCGCGATTTTTCGCTAAAGTTACACATGTGTCGCAATCCCACTGTACGGATAATTAGACTTTGTCGCCTGTCAAAACTTCCTGAGTCATTTTAGCCTAGGCGAGATCGACCGCAGATTGGTTAAAGGCCCAGCGATCTCCAGTCCGGCTCGAGGAAATCGCCCCTGAGCCTAAGACATTCCAACTTGGAAACACCCTTCGTGAGATTATTTAGCGACAATGGTTTACCTCAGCGTATCGTGAGGGCTGTGGAGTGCGTGTGTCAGGTGGGACGAACAAGTTATGTTGGAGATTGAAACGTCAATGGAAACAAATCAGGACGTCAAAAGGATGATGGACGCGTCGGTGATGTTTCGGCTATGTGACAATTTCGAGGAGGCGGTATTTTCTTAGCGACCGAGCAAGAACGGCGGCACCCCGCAGACGACTCGGGTGTCGTTGCGCCCCGGCTACACCATCCCGGAAGAAATGTGATAGATTCATTGGCGGGTTGAAGCTTCAGATTTCCTTTACATGTTTGAGGGCCCCTTTTTGCGGGAAGCTATCGATCTCCCCCCTCACGAATTGTCCCGATATAATCTGCGAGACGGTCGATGTTGCCGACTTGCGCACTCTTCCCTTGACATCTACGCCATTTGTCTGTCTCGTATTAACAAAATTGCCACCTTCGCTTGGGATAAGTGATATCTACAGACGGATGGCGCGGTGGATCGTTTGTCCAACCATGCATGAATTGTATATCGTCAATTCCTTCGAACCAGCTGGAACTATCATAGGTCTCAATTCAGGAAGTATCCAGTGTTAGATGCGAACCATGAGAGCCTGCGGGCATGATGATTTCTGAACTAACCGTGAATCGCATAGATTTCAAACGAACTATAATAATTTCACGCTACTATGATACTAACGCTAAATGCTCCAAAAATTACACTACTATAAAAATAATAACCTTAATAACAGCGACGATATCGACGATACTAACGCCAATACTGATGCCGACGCCAATATAAAAAATAAATTAAAATAATATTATTTAAATAACTATATATAAATATTTATATTATATATTTTTATAAAGTCTGATAATTAATTATATATTTATATATGTAATGTCTTTTTTAACATTTTATTGCCTAGTTACTAGATCATTGACGATATTATTCAACAGCGTTTGTGTATATAATAATGTCACTGGTGTTATTCGTTAATTTAGTATAATAGTGGCTTGTATAAAAATAGCGCACCATTAATTTTTAGCTTAATTATCACAAATGAATAACATCATGGTCGCTTAAAATTTATACAATTTGTGGTTCGGTCAGAAATTATCTGCATCGCAGGCTATCATGGTTCGCAATCTAACACAGCGCTGTATCCGAACGCAATGAAATATCTAATTACCAGAGAACTTGGTAGAGGTAGGCTGTTGGATGGGGATATGAGGGCTACATACGAAGACGCTTTAAGATGATTCAGCTGCGCAGCAAGCGAGAGACCAATCAATAATGTTAAATCGACTTGCTTCCCTAGAGGGCGATAAATATAATAACAAGGGTAGTCGAGCAGCGCTCCAACATGACCCAATATCAGTGTAGCATTTAGCACAGCGGACAATGAAAATAAGGGTAAAGATTCCGAACTGATGGATTGAATTCGATCATTGCTCGAAATCATGAGCATTATAGATCTGTGGATTAAGGGAAAGAAGTAAAACACCACAAGTCATGATTCAAGGCATTGATTATGGGTTAACGCCAACAAATCAAACTACAGCTGAGGGCTATTTCATTTTCAATTGAGAGATTTACTATTGCCAGTGCACATGATCAGTTATATCCTTTACTAGTAGTACGGAAGATATACTATGGGAGACTTCGATCATCATGCAAGTCGAGGATTTTACCTGCATATACTCGCTTTTTTTTTTTTTTTCTATTGTGTTTATAACGAATATGACCATATACTTCGCTTGAACTTGAAATGTATACTCGCCAAGATACGCAACCCGCCGAGGTTGATGACCCAGTGTGTTGCATCTGAAATAATATGATGTGCCTCAATACTTGCAAAGTGTCCTTAATACGCCAGTGTTATCGCTTGTAGTTATGTCCCGTTTCAGGACGAAAAACGTAGCTCGATTCACGCTTCTGCTCCACTCCACTTCAATAATAGAAACATACCATTTTCCACCCCACCTCGCATGGGAGTTACTTAAGTATGTAGCTTATACTCCAGAGATGTAAGTTTATTACTCCTGCAAGTAAATAATAAATAACTAAATAAGTAATAAATAGATGACTCAATAAATGCGCGTAATTGGATGGCACTCATAGATCGCACGAGGCTATAATTACAGCTCAGAACGGTGCTCGTAAGGTGAGGTTGAAAATCTTACAATCAACAAAACTAATTATAATACCATGCTACACCATGATCGTCCTACGGAAACACTCGGGTCAGTTAAGTGACCACTTACATCGAAGGAGAATTCGTGCAGACCTTGAAGGGTTAATTCGAAAGAAAATAACTGTCAGCTATGAAAAAAGTTGTCAGTGAAAAAAATTGCTGGCGAACATAAAAAAATAAAAAATAAAAAATAAAAAATTTGGTGATAGCAACCGCACTATAATTTAAACCCTTCACTCGGCTCTCCACTTCACCACCAATCTCAAATCACACAAACAACAATCAACAACCAAATTCTTCCGGTACACGTTCGAACAAAGGCTTCAGCAACCTCATCTCCAAAAAACAATCGACACTCGATCACGTCTGCGACTACTCGAACACTTCTGGTTACTCCGTTCTTACGTTCTTCGTTTAGCTTCACGACACCCTTACGAAAAAATCTCCATCAAATACCTAAATTCACATGTTCAAAATGATGGATGCAATGATCACCGAAATGATGCGGAGCACCGACGAGCGCGTCGTCGCCGTCACCCGCGAATGCTTCAGACAGCAGAACCTCATGGAGAAACAAGACGCGAGCTGCCACCGGCCATGAGAAGGTGAAAGAGCAGCAGGAAATCATCAACAAGCTCTGGCGAGAGGCTCGCTAATTGGAAAAAAAGGAAGAGTCGAGGAGGAAGGTATAGTATCCTCCCTTCTCGCCCATCATCTAACCTCAGGCATATTTCATTCAATATCTTTGGAGAGAAGTTTGTTGACACTGTTGATATTTTAGCCACTGAGACGGCCACTGCGTCACTGTACTACACCCCTCCTCGCCTCCACCCTAACACGGACTCAAACGGCCATCCAGGACCCCACGAGGAGAAGCGTCGATTCTTCCTCCAGACTGTTCCTTCGGTAGTCTGAACGCCAAAACTCGCGGTTACGATGCCCGTGGCTCATCGGCGCTCTGTACATGACGCCGTAACTCCACCGAGGACGCCTCAGAAGATCCAGCGCGTCAAGTTTGAGGGTGGCGATGATAAGGTATCTATTAAACTCGTTTTTTCCTTTATGAAGCTGGTGAAGAGTTAAATACATGGATGCCGTGCTGATAG
>AZLU01000161.1:60218-96238 GCA_002224055.1 Pezizomycotina sp. ARF18
TTCCTGTATGATAATGAAATATCCCGTAAAATGTCCAGTTACTTCGAAACAATAGAACTGGTTTTTGGAAACGCCGAAGTTTCGAACTATAAAAATCCTTGAATGCTTAATATGTATGTACTTCGAGCTGTCTTGAAAAATAGCGACTGAGAAATCTAGTCACGTTTGCGCAATTAAACCTCGTCATGATAATACGTCGGTGATCAGTGAACCTCGAGCCTTGCAACTAAATGATTTTTTTGGGCATCACAGTTACACACATTGTGGAACGAATATTATTAACCTAGCCTACTAGTATACGAGCATCGCGTACTACGTACGGCTAGAAAGAAGATAGACGCCCTTAGAAATATTACATTGTTACGAAAGCATTGTATAGCGTTGCGCATCAAATTAGTGATCGAAGTTAAAAGGATCTGTCATTCGTCGTAAAATAGTTCATATAAAGAGCAATTGAGCCTCCCCAGCGCTCAATCTTCAACAAATCTTCCAATCTCAAGACGAGTGCAACAAGAGGTTGAGGTTGTTGAACTCGAACTTACAGAAGGAACTCTTTTCTAACTAGGTCGAGAAGAAGTCGAAAGAACGCCCCAGAATTGAGCTATCCTTCAATAGTATACCCCCACAACAAGCTGCTCGCAATGCGAGGGCCAGACTAGAGAGAATCGCGACGTACGACGAAAAGAGCCAGTCCGGCGTCACCCAGCAAGCACGCTGTCGATCGTGGCTGAAAAGGAAAAACTCATCCGCCAATGTCAAGGCGTCGAATCACGGAGGAAACTCTCAGGTACTACGGCGTCTCATTGTTATTTAAAAAAAAAAAAAAAAAAAACGTTCTTTCAAACTTCCCTCGCGATAACACAAGTCTCGGCGAAGTTAATTGTGCATTTGTAGATCCTATTCAGCGGAGAATATCCGACGTCGTCATCACTAACGGCGATCGGAGGAGAACAGCAAAGTTTCAAAGCTCACAAGTGCATCCTGCGGCGAAGTCAAATTTCTTTGCGAATCTGTTCTTCGGAGGCTCGTGCGCATGCGCTCGCCACGTGCATGGAGAAGAGTCCGCATCGATTCGAAGTGGGAATCCGAGGTTGTCGAGAAGGTGCTTAATTACATCTATACTGGTCATACGAGCCGTCGGATCATATCGATACCGCCCACCTTCGTGAGGCGGCAGCGTACTTTGGTCTCGAGAGTTTCGCTCTATGAACAATCGGCAACTCGTGGTTGATTCTCAAGATATTCATAATGGAGGATTAGATACCGGTATTAATACATGCACCTAAGGTGATATTTTACTTTAATTTAATTCCATTATGAATTATATACAAAGTGAAATGATTGTACGTCTTCAAACGTGTTCATGAACTCATCTGAAATCTCGATTTGGTCACTCGGTGCCCGAAAAGATTCAACGTCTCGCTTCTGACCTTCGTGCACCACCACCAAGCCTCTTCCGCTGCTATTGTCATTATTTGCCTCTTGCTCGCCTTGCTCCAGATCTTTCAAGATGCCTGAATCTTTGTCATCCTCCACGGCGCGACGTGTACCATCGTCAACCACCGCAGTCGCAGCTGTTGTTGTTTCGTGTCGGTTTTAGCCAGCGCGTTGAGAATTGCGAAAGCTGGAACCAGTTTCTCTACCTCTAGGAACGCCAGAGTTTCGTTCACCGTTCGGGTCAACCCTAGACGGTTGCGATCGCGACTTCCTGCTGCGGTATAAGTCCCCATACTCGTGCCACCGCTCGATCTCGTTCGCTTGAAGAGTCCATCGACGCCGAAGGAGATTTTGACATCCTGAGATCTCCTCCCCGGCGTAAAGGCAGCGTAAATAGCACTTTAATAGCCGGAGCGACGCCACCACAAGCGCGAGCACGATCTCCAGGCAGGCCCATATTGATTGCTTACTGAATAGCCACGTGAAGTCCGGATCGTGCATCATCTCTACGACCGCCAGAACTCGGAGTATGCTCATGATGGAAACTAAGCCGCCAATACTGAATAAGCCGACTACATCAGCTTCTCCTGTAGTTTCAGCGAAAGCTTGAACACGATCGGTATAGGCAGCGCGAGGATAGAGAAGTCGGCTAAAATATTCCAACAGCCCTGCAAAATAAATGCAAGTGATCGATTTATGCACTTCGCATCCGCGAGGTGATTCCAAAAATCCCGAGGCTCGCATTCTAGCGGAAGCACGAGTATACTACTTATTGACATCCCGTAACGTGTAATCCAACGATCCAAACCGCGACGTGGTACTTCTTGTTCGGGTACAAGCAGTAGTAGAAAACTAGTAGCGTGATCTTAACGCACTACAACGTGAAAGTGAAGATCATGCCCGTTATTATGGTCTATATCCAGGACGCTCGCATACCGGAAATCGATACCGTGTATACGTGCCTTGCATCGTAGCCGTAGGTATTCGCTGCGACAGATGAACCGAGGGACGCTAAAACGAATACTAAGGTGAAGATCGCGACCCAGTCTTCTAATCGTAGGATTTTCGGTCTGATGTATAATCGTACATAGCACCTTAGGAGGACAACGACTAGCGAGAGGACCATCATGACGGCGTAGAAGGCGTTCATGCTGGTTATTCTTGTATTCCGAGGTAGTGGTTGGAGGACGGCGTTGATAACTTCGAGAGTAGCGACAACGCCGTTGGGGTTCGGTGGCAGGATAGCGAATAGAGTAGCGTTTGCGACTGATGGGAGGGATATGAGGTGCGGTATTAGCTCCAGCATCGTCAGGTTCGGACAGTTTGCTACGGTCGAGATCACGTATCCTAACCCAATAGCGTCATTTTCGATAATGTGGCGTTCGATGCCATCTTGTATGCAATGAAGACGACTGTGAACTTTACAGCGTTTGCAGAGAAGCATCGAGTACTGGAACTCCGGTGAGGGAACGGACTTCCAGCAGCGACGAGGTTTAAAAGCTGAACGTTGTGCAACCTTGGGGAATTGTGAAACCCATAGCATATATACTCCCCTCTCGGTGTACCCGAGGACTTGCGATTTACCCCACATGTGAGCAGAGATTTTCATGGATTTCGTTGCAAGCTCGGAAGGTCATTAAAACTTCTCTACTTTTGACCGTTTCTGTTGGGGAGATCGCCATTGTGCTGGACGCAAGCTCGCTACCAAGTCGCTCCTGTGCTTGTGTTTTTTGATTGATGAAACTTGGCCACCCAATCAAGTTTGAGACCCACCTCTCATAACAGGATGAAGATGGAATCGATGTGAGTATGAATTAGCTAAACATACCGCGATCTGCTAGTGTTCCAATTGTTGAAGGAAGGTTTACGAGTATTGAGGAGAGCTTATATTGAGCCGTTTCGCTTTGAAATTACTACTCTACTGAACGGAAGCGATAGCTGTCGATGGACCGCGTAAAAAGCAATTCCGCGAAACGCCCGATGTTCACCTTTGGAAGAATCCAAATTCCAATAGTTGTCAAGAAAAAGATATAGGAGACATCGGGGATTTGTTCGATGATTCGCGTTTTCTCCGTGAAGAACGGATATATTCCATCAGGACACTTGTAGAGACGGCCTTTGTTAATAGCGTCTGCAACTTTCAACGGAAGGGGATGAATTAAGACCTGAAGGACTGCTGATCGCTGGTTTAAGGTTCTCCG
This sequence comes from Pezizomycotina sp. ARF18, assembly GCA_002224055.1. Lineage (NCBI taxonomy): Eukaryota > Fungi > Ascomycota > Pezizomycotina sp. ARF18. The sequence goes on from AZLU01000161.1 coordinate 63,857, forward strand.
AACTGCTTCTGAATTTGGCTGGCAATGTGTCGCGCCGGAAAGTTCCGTTGGCAACAATCGGTCTTCTGCGAAGGCACTCCGCGAACAAACTGCGTCTATAAGCGTCTCCCTCTCAACAATGGTAATTACTACGCTGGCTGTTGAAAGCAAGTCTCTATGATATCACAACCCCAGGTATTTCTCGGGTTAGGACAACGCGATTATTTACTAAATATTATCTATATTACATTATTATCTTTTGCCATATTTCTACCCTGCTGTGCTTTTATCCCAGGGAAGGACGCTACTACTACTCCGAATATCCCTGCGACGACGTCTTACTGCAGTTACCCTTCGCGCCCTTCTCGTAGCCTGACTTACACGAACACTGGTTGCTGTCAGAATCAAACTCAGAGTTCTGGCATTTGCAGACACAGGTACTATTGTCGTAGTGTGATGCAGTCGCTATGAAAAGCAACTACCACTATGATGGATGAAGAATGGAATGAATCTAGTCTGCTAAACTAAGAACTAGCTAGGTGGGAGAAGGTCCCCTTTATATAAACGACCGTCATTTTGGGTGTGGCACTCTACACGACGACACTACCCGAAGCGTAAGCGTCGGACGGGCAGTTAGGCTTGCTAGAGTACGAATGAGTATCCTGGCCGTTGCCATAGGACGAATGACCGCCGCGGGAGTATCCACTTGAGCCCTGGCCCTTTTTGAAGGAACAGTCGCTGGAAGCAGACGTGGAGGATTGATTGTTGTAGTTATCGCCGGTGGGCTTGCCGTTGTTATAGTTGTCGACGTTGTGTCCATGACCAGGCGCGCTTGAATAGTCTTTGGATCCCGAGTAGGAGCTCGTGTCGCTCTCAGTATTGGGGATATAATGGCCGCCCTTGCCTTTGCCCTTGCCGTTATGCCCTTTGCTATAGTTATCCTTCACATCGGGAGACGGTCCGGAGTTATCCATAGTGCTGCTATTGCTGCTATCGTGCTGTCATTGCTATCCCTAACATCGGCGCCGCTCTTATCGGCGATGGTAGTCGAGGTACATGTTGCTCCGTTGTCCCTGCTGAAGTAGCCGTCTTACACCTACATTGGTTGTTCGTTGCGTCTAGCTCTTGGCCGGCATCATCGCACGTTGGGATAGAAGTGCAGGTGGCGCCACTGTCAGACGAAATAAATCGTCATTGCATTTGCACCGGTTGTTTCCGCTGTCTAGTTCCCGACCGTCGCAGGCCGGGATTGCAGCACAGGTTGCGCCATTATCAGATGAAACAAATCCGTCTTTGCAGGAACATACGTTATTTTCGCCGTCGAGCTGTTGTCCGTTGCCATCGCATGTCGGGATAGTGGTACAGGTCGATCCGGTAGCTTTGAAATTATCCTGACACACGCAAGCGTGATTGACGGTGTCGAGCTTCTGCCCGTGCCGTCACATGCGGGGATAGCGGTATATGTGGCCGCGTTATCATTGGTGAAGTAATTATCGAGCATTTACAGTTATGAACACTGTCGAGTTTCTGCCCGGTTCTGTCGCACGTAGGAACGGGAGCGCAAGTCGTGCCATTGCCAAAAATTCGCGCACACTTGCATTTATTAGTCCCGCTGTCAAGTTCCTGTCCGGTTTCGTCGCACGTAGAATAGGTACGCACGTGGTAACACCGTCGCCGGTGAAACCGGTAGCGCAAACGCAATTTTGCATGTTAGTGAGCGGATTAGGCCTATTAGGCACGGCATTGGCCAACGGGCAACCGCAGAGGCCCGTGATTGGATCCTTAGTGAGGGCGCTTGCTTATATTCGTCACCCAGACGCACATCTGGCCGCAACCCAAACGGCATTCCGACTGGGTCGAGTGAGGGTGACGTCCCACCACGGATCGTTACACTTGCAGTCGCCGTGGTCTTGTTGGCCTATCTGAGGATCCGGGGAGGCGCCAGATCCGCAGATATCCTCTCCGTTAGGTGGGCGGGCATGGCTGTGAGGATGCCGCGAGGAGTGCGACGAGCAAGGATATCTTGGAGGCTTTATTCTTTTAAGAGTACGATATATTACTGGCCAAACGAGTGTAGTTATGAAAAAAAAAATACCCGTTGTATAAGAGAATGGGCGAATGTATGAAGAAAATTCGGTCTGGAAAGAGTGTGGTAGGTTAGTAACTCATGCAAAGCAGTTACTACCAGTTGAACCAGAGAATGACCCAAGGTGTTCACCGAAAGAAACGGTAAGGAGGATATAACCTATTATATAGCCTCTATAAGAACGTAAACAAAAGCTCGCGTTGTCATTCTTCCACCAGGGACTCAAACGTGGCGCTTTCGTCTCTACCGAGAACTCTAAAAACCGTATTGTTCTTTTTGCGGGCTACTATAGCTTGCAAAGAAGAGCTCCGCTGCTCCGACGATCTCCCGCCAATGGTTAGAAAATGACTTCCGACTCGAACTAAACCAGACCTAGATCAATTATCCAGGGTCCCGGAATTAGAAACCCCTTTTCGCGCTGCTCATATAGGAATCAGCATCCGAACATACGGTTTTCGGCATCGAATTTCCACTTTTCTATTTCTTCACGACAATTTGGTGGTCGATTGGCTGAAGAATCGCTAAAGTTCGGCAGGGTGCCCTAATCGAAATTAGCGATTCAGATTCTGCCTGCATTTGCGTTAGCGTCCGCCACCGTATCAGACCTAAAAGTCCTGAGATGGTTTTATACAATATGAGTTTATAAATGATGCCCATGAGCCGGCGGATTATCTCGAACTCTCGTCTAACTGCAAGAACGCAAAGACGTATAGGAATTACGAAGAGCAGAAATCAGTCGGCCAATCGTTTGTATCTATAAGAACCGATTTAAAGTTAGACTTTGTAGCGTATGCATTAGCTATACTATTGACCTAATCCATAGCCTGTGCTTTTCTTCTTTTCCCATGAATACACGATACTAGTATTTAAACGCCCCAGAAAATATGAACAAATGAAGAAAGAACAATAAAACCTTGTAAAGCATCTCCGATGTTGGTAGTACAAGAAGAATTTGAAACAGCAATAAACGTTATCCAGTCCACGAACTTAAATATTCATGAATCTTCAAAGCTTCGCCTTGAGTTTGCGACCAGAGTTGCTGTCGCCATTACTAGCAAAAGCCTCCAGATCGGCGACATCAACACCAAACTCGAAGCTCTGGCAGTAATTGGTGCACCCCAACCTCTCCATGATCCTTCCGATCCTTTATTGCCCTTCATGATCTCCCAGTGCCATAGATACCGTTCTTCCTGACTTCACCTCCGTAGCGAATGCAGCCACGCCTCATGATCTCGTACGTGAGCAACATCCGAACCCGCTGAGCCTGTGTTCCGGCTTGATAAAAAGGCTAATGCTACTCCCGTCAGGCGACTCGTAGATCCAGGCGACCATTTCGCTACCGAAGAATATCGCAGCGTTCTCACACGCGTTAAGAAGGTAGCGCGAGCGCGGGTACTTGGCGAAGCTGTCAACGATGTCCGGGTCGGTGACGTAACCCCAAGTATAACCATGCGGAAGTTTCGGAGCGCCATTGTGGTCCATGTGTATCCGAGGTTCTTCAGCTGATATTCCGCTCGAACCACAAGATGAAGCGGTAGCAGGCGCCGTAGTCGTAGCTCTTCCAGTCGATGAACTCGAACTTCTTGAAGATCGCATGTAGATCTGCGGAATACTGGGGAAGATGATACTCTGCTTGGAGTAGTGGCCCCAGTTGTTCTCGTAGTCTTTGGGAATGGAGCGGCCGACGATTGTCATGAGCTTGTGGATGTACAGCGCGGCGAAAGTGATGTCGCCGTCGACAGTGCTCTTTTCTTCGAAAGTGCTGTAGAACGTAATCTGCTGCGTAGGGAGTTGTTGGATAGGTCGTAACAGGTACAGAAGAGAAACCGCTCGTCGAACTTGGTGTGGACTTGATGTCGATGGTCTCGGGAAAGTTTGCGAGGAAGACGCGCGTTAGGCTGCTTCTCGGCATGCTTTAAAAGGCGAAAGATAAGCAAGGAAGCCGGGAGATGCTGCTTGAGGATCGAGGTGAGCGCGGTAGGGACTGGTGAATGAAGAGGCCCGGAGCCTCCGTCAGGGTAGCGATCTTGGTCAGAGGATCCATCTTAGTTGACGATATTGTTCGATAACTTTTTGAAGATTTATAAGGGATGGTTAAAAAGAATAATTTATTTGTTTGTGGTTTGTGGTAACAAAGTTGTTTCTTTTTAAAAATTTTTAGTTCAAACGAAAACGTGAGCGAAATGGATTTTAAGCCAAAATAAAGGTAAATCCAATTCAACCATACTGACTGGCCAGAATAGCTCGAGCTCTAAGAGACTCCTAAGGTCATCACACCAGTAATTCTAAGGAGATGTTAACTACATGCAGCAATAATCACTCTGGTTTTGTGGCGGCTATGATAGAGGCTTTAAAACTATTAATAAAACAATAAGAAGCTGCTAGAATTTCACAGATTGATACTGTCTAATAAATCTTCTGATAGAGGGCTGCACGTTTTCGAACAATTTCAGCATTTGACTTGCAGAAAACATGCTCTGGGTCGATCTAGGGTATGTAACACTAGGAAATTGTTATAGGGTTGGGACAGGCACTTTTCGAGGAGTGCGTTTGTTTAGAATAAGTATAGATTTGGTTCATGAGCTGCGCTTGCCCGCCTTCACTCCGAGCTCTGAGTTTCAGAAATGCTCTGGTTACAATAATATGAGATTGTATCCATGGTCTACTGTAACTTGCTTTGTGTCCGGTTTGAAATCACCGAATCAAACTACGCCAGGAAAGAGTTAGCGGGGGCTATTTTCAACTGATTTTAAATTTGTGCTGAGCTCAGATTGCCTGAGCCTGATAAGTGGCGGGACCTCCAACAACTGTCGTAATGCAATGGAGCTGCACAGAGGCTTGGATCTTTCACTTGAAGCTACCAAGGTAGCTGCGGTTACCAATAGATATTTGGTTCTACATGTATTCAACATGATCTTTATATATTGGCTTTGAATACCGCCAGAGTTTTATCCGTAATTTTTGCCCTGACTACGTTTTCTAACGAGACGCCTTGAAAGCTTTCTCTTTCAACCTTCGAGCATTAATTACCCGCATATCGACGTCCACAAACCTACCACCAGTCTCCCTTTGGATCACTCTCTCGATCTCACTCTAGGAATCTTTCGAAACAGCAAACCAGTCGCGAAGATGCACGCCCGCTCAGGAGCTCGACCTTTTTCATGCTTATTGCAGCTTGTCCGCAAGCGGCGCACCGGTCTGTCCGAAGAACCTCTCCGACGGTCCGATCAGATGTAAGCGACCGAAAAACACGCTCGACAGTCCATTTGATGATCCGGAACCTCCCGGTACGATCCTTTCTGCTCAGGCCGTGAGAAAGGACTCTGTAACGCGTTGCCACTGTCAGGACACGAGACTGGTTCCTGGCTCATGCGCGGAAAACCCTTGTTTGCAGAGAATCTGGTCACCGAAGCGGAAGAATATTGCGAACACATGGCTCAAGGAGGCTGCAGTTGTCTAGCTAACGCTAGCGAGGCAGACATGCACCGCGCGTTCAAACAGAACCCGCAATTCCCGCACCCATTTTTTCAGCCCACAGAGAAGTACTCGGAGCTGTCGGCTATCCACAAGCAGCATCATCGCTGCATCAGCATCAATCACTGCATCAGCACTGCAATTTCAGGAAAGTAGGAAATTCTATTACCTGGAGCGCTGGATGTCGCCGGCAATGAGCGACTTCTGCGAAGAGATGTAAATGCTTCATAAAGCTACGACCCAATTCCAGGGGCAGTGCTGATAAAGGTTTTATCCCCTCGCGCTGCGGTACCGTCGTAGAAACTTGGGGCATTATCGGCATCCGCTCACTGACCAAATCGTCGATCCAAATTCGATCTGCATCAGCCAAGATCAACATGGTGGTGGTGCCGCTGCCCTTGGTCAAGCGTACAGAAGTCGATTGCGGTGGAGGCCACGACACCAGCGACCAGTCCCTTAAAGACGCGCGGGCAGCCTGCAGCGCACATTGTCAGTGTACCGAACGCTCCCAGCAGGTTAGGGGGCAGACGGACAGAACATTGGTGGCGATTACGACTTGCAAATTCAACTCTGATACGGCCGTCTTCGATGCCATGGATTCCTATTATCGTTCCCATCCTACCACCCGCGGAAACGAGCAATATGGAAAAACCGAATCTGGCGCGGTGACGTTCTGCGGCCAGGTTGCTAGTTGCGGATGCGGATGGGGGTTGTGCCTGGGTTTTTTGATTCGAGTGGTCGGGCGCCAGGTGATCTAGGTTACGACTTTCGTTAAAACATACCATAACTGCAAGAGGAACTGACTGGCCGGTGTGTACGCGATATATATAACCAATATATTATACATCAAGCCAGTTTTGCTGCCTCTGTTTTTTTTTTTTTTTTTTTTTTCATATCCGCATAGTACAGGTTCATCCGTAGATAGGTTTATCGCTTTTGTAGAATATGTGGAATACACTAGTATGTAATCAATATAATCTGCTTTTATCTCACTAGCAGTGTTCTGCTTTCTCCGAGTCGTACTGTATCCCCTATTACATCTTATAACAGTATATTAGACGTCTCAGACTCCTACCTGACACCAGAGGGAGATGTAATATGGCCAAGTCTACAGGCAGCTTTGGCTGCTGTGGGTCCATAGGATAACGAGTTTTCTCTCCTGTGTTTTACTTTATTTTTTGCCTTTTCCTTCCGGAGCCTAATCTCGAATGTCTCCGTGATCGCCGAATGCATCGTATTCATTTTTCTAATCTTTGATCTTGCAAGAGACTATGTGGTTACAAGTTCTGACGCCGCTAACCGCCGGCGCCACCCAACGCAATGCGTGTCGCTGTAATTCACCGCCGGCCTTGCCTGACTTGAATTACATAGCAGTTTTTCTTAGATACGCGGGGCTGTTCTTGTTGATTCGTAGGACGAATAAGGAGATATCTTTAATCGAGACCCGTGTAGCCTTAGAAACCGTCTGTCGCCTTAGGACCGTAAGAACTGTACAAGGCGTGGTTTTTCCACAGTGACTACTAGTATCCGAATGCAAATATACAATCAAGAGTCGGCGAAAGCATAAAACATGACTTTACGTTTTTAATGGGGCTTCCAGCATATGTATGAACGTCGGGTTCAGGCCCCTCAGTCGTGAGATTTATTTACCCCACGAACCATGGCTGGCGTAGATAGCGCCCCAGCCATAAGAATACTGCTAATATATATATTTGATGTGCCATTAAAATGCAAGCCACTGCAACACAATACACCACAAGAAATTAGCAACATAAACACCGCGCCAAATTATAAATACGCACGCGCATTTTATGAAAGTCGCTGAGCGCAAAAAGCCTTCGCAACGCCGCGAACTCTTAACCGAGATTCTGAAATTTTCAGTATCGTGAGTATCTTGACGTAATTATAATTAAAGTATTTTTTTTTTTCATTATTATAAAGTTTATTAAAAAGTTAATTGCTAAACAATTATTTTCTCATATAACAATTATTTACTAATATTGTATCATAGTTATTATTATTAATCTCGCGACTGAGCACTGAGGTGTAACACCTGCCTCATATGCTCGCCTGTAAAAGCCACGCTCAAAGCTTTATTGCGCCGCGGTTCGATCGGATATATAACGAGGCCCATTAACAACGGTTCTTGCGTTGGACGGGCGCGGTTTTTCATACTATCTGTCATCCAATCTACAAATATAAGTATCCAATAAAAGTTGGTGGCATCATGAAGCTCGGCTTTGCGTTCCGGCGGAAGCTATTGTAGGAACGGTCAGTTCGGGTCCTCCGGCGTAGTTGGGCTGTATAAGCCATGTTCGAACTTGAAGCCTATTGCATCCGAACTCAATAGTTAATATAATATGGCCGATCACCTCCTTCATTCCTCGATTCTTGTCTCTGGCTAGAGGTCAATCAATCCCACTCACATCCCAAACCGCCATTCTCATTCTTCGACAAGCCCGTATACGCGCGTATCCGATATATTATCGCCCTCGAGTTGTAAAGGTTCTTGAGAAGAGCCATGAAGCTTCTCTTACCGATCGTGTTCCTTCTCTTCTCTCCGGGTCTCACACACGCGATTCCTCAAATGACAGCCCGACGCCCCGCGCGTTGTACCGGGTTGAATTCGCATCATTGCGCGGACTCCTGTCAATGCGTCGCCACGACTCTCGTTGATTGCGGCAAAAGTTTAGAAAGCTGGATGTACAGCAACGCCCGTAAAATCGGTTTGAAGACTCCGAAGGCCGTAAAGGATCATTGCGAACACCCTGCTGGTGGCGGCTGTGGGTGCCTCGAGAACGCTTCCATACACGATCTGACTACTGCTGGGTATACAATCCCTGACCAACATCAAGATCAAGCTCACGAAGCTCATGATGCTCATACATATCAGCAAGTCTCTCAAGGTCACCAGAGTCACGAAATTCAGAATGTCAATCCTTATCAGCAAGCTCCTGAAGGTTACCAGATTTATCAAGCTCAGGCCCCGCCAACGCATCAGCAAGTCTCCCGAGTTCACTACGCACATGGGTACGAGGGAGCCCCGGCCCATCATGAAAGCCCCGGAGATCGACAGAGAGACCCGAGCCAGGACTACCACTTAGGGATGAATGGAAACGTCCTAGAATGGGACGCCGACTGCCGCGGGCCAAAGGCGCCGGACTGCGCCCAGTGTAAGTGCAGCGTGTACTTCCGTAGTAACGGCAACCCTTATCGAAAGAAATCCACACCCACCAACTGCGGGAACCACCTCCGCGATGCAATTTGCAACAGTCAGGATGTACTCACAGGCGGTTTGTGCCGTTGTCCTTTAGTAAAAATGAATAAGGTAACTTGTCATCACGCCAATGCCCAAGGATCGAAGTTTTTGCAGCAGGCTGCGGCTCGCACGTGCGAAGCGAACTGTCACTGCGAGGAAGTTCAACCCGGTAGTCCCCGGACCACTATTTCACGTTGTACTGCTACCTCGCGCGAAGTATATAATTTCATGCAGCAATCATCCACACTCCATCGGTATGAGCAAAATCGCGACGGGGCGAACGAGTTCTGTGAGGACTTTGCTGGATGCCGGTGCGATTTCAAGATTGTTCGGGTTCTTTCGAAGATCCGGCTCCTGCACCAGCCGATCCTAGTAGTGCTAATCCTTGAATGCGTCTACATCTTGTGATAGTGGTAGATCTACAGAACCAGAGGTTTTAGGCATTGATCGATCTTCTGTGAACTGTGTTCCGATATCTCCTTTGGTTTATGATATTATCTCATTTTATTTTATTTCTCCCTTCCTCTCTCCTCCTTTTTTCCTTCTCCGTTATATTTATGTCGCAAACTTGTACTGTGCGTCCCTCTTTTTTCTTGTAATGTATGTTCCTGTACATAATTTGCTAGCTCTAGAGTCGTGGTTTTGATCGCGGTATATAGCTGACGGGATATATACCCAAGATTGCTAATGATGGTTCACAGATTCGCATCCTCCCAAACATGTTCTTGAATTGTTATTTTTGTATAAAATCGTGAACCCATGCTTCGGGAAATTTTTAGACTATGACGTTTTATATAGAGCGATGAGGACGTCTTGGAGTATGTATACGGAGCTGCGAGGCGGAGTTTAACTTCGTCGCTTGGAAGATCCGAGAGCAAGACGGGTGTGCGCTTACGTGCGCTTACGGGCCCCCCGGACGGAGGAGATGGGAATAACCGTGTGATATATGTGAAAATGATGGATGTCCAATAAAAGCCACGAGTCGCGGAATTAACGAAAGATTAAGTGGTGGCACGACTGGATGGAGAAGCCGTCAGATCGTCTCGGCCCCCGAAAAGTGTGCCTGCAATTCTCCCTACAAAACTTGGCCGTTAAGGTCTAGGGAACAGAAGCGACCGTTCTTGCCCCGCCGCGAGAGCGAACACATGGATATCAAGTACGAATACTCCGAGACAATAACTATAAAAGAACGATCATGAAGGGGAAAAAATAGCTTAATTTCTATAGTTCAGAAGATACTATCCCCACATCCCCTTCTGATATGGCATCACCCTAGCCCTGGGGGTGACTTTGTTGCACAGAGCCTCAACGAGCCCAATGACCTTGTTTTAAAAAAGTCTCGTACAATGTCGAGAAACGGAAGTCAAATGCGAGATCAACGCCCATGCCTAAATAGGGCTTCTTTAGCCAGATGCAGCCATGCAGGTTTCCTCCTCTTTTTTCTCTCTCTCGCTTCTGTTTGGAAGCCTTCTTTACCTCGAAGAAACCGTGTTCACCGGTCATATCAAAGATCACGTAAAGAAACGTCATAGGGCTCTGAAGCTGCATAAGCGATCGCAGTCACAGAGGCGCATGACCTCTGAGTTCCACCAGTAAGCGCGCTTGCGGCAGGCTGTAAAATTTGACGTTGAACTGTAATGGTGCCACGAAGAATTGACCGTAAGGAAAATCAGGGAGCTCAATAGATGTGAGCTGCGCAGACTTTGATTCGCTACATGATCTTCAGATGAAAGATAAACTGGCTGAAGTTTCAATCTGGAAGCCCTAAACTACGGAGTTATTCTTGTCGACCTTGGTTTCCCTTCCCTGAGCGAGATTTGACTTTTGGTTTTTTTTTTTTTTTTTTTTTTTTCCTGCTTCTTTCCTCCAACCCCTATTTCATCTCCATCCTCTTCACGTAAACATTGTAACATCCCATCACCTCCATCCTGAACCGCCAAAATGACGCAGCCGTACTCATTGATCTTCCACGCAGTTGAGTTCTCGTCCACGGCGGCGCCGGTGTCCTTTATAATGAGACTGTTCTCCTTGTCGGTGCACTCTTCGAAATCCTCATAATGGCCGTATTCTTCATGAAAGAGCTCAAGCGCGGCGACGTTCGCCTTGTGTGGCTGATCGCAAGCGTCCACGATGGTGAAAGCTGTTGGCAGTACCGGCGGCGCTCTTCGTGGACGACAACGTATACCGTAGATGGTTTAGCGCGTTTGTTGGCCTTTTTGTTGCGTGCTTCGTGGATGGCGTCACAGAGCTCGTCTGGGAAACCCTGCATCCTGAACACGCTAGTATCACTGTCAGGAACCGTCGTCGGCGCTTGTGTTCTGGACGGTGAACGTGTCGCGGCAATTTCGTCGTCTGATGAAGATGCAACTTGACGTCCGCGGCTTTTTTGGGTGGCATGGTGGTCTTAGTTGTAAACTTGGTGAATCGAGCTATAGTGTTTGTATTTTGTGAGACTAGAATCTCAACATTTAGGAATTGAAACCTCATTTACCATGTGGGCCTAAGTTTGTATTGAAGAATTTAAACAACAGGAAAAGGCCTTCTGTCAGATTTTAAATACTCTATCGGCCCTTTCACTTGCTAAACTGTGGATATTTGCTTTATCAATAACTCACAAATAAACATGAATCATTCCATCTTGCGGTGGATTGCTTTGATATTAATTCAACGCGAGGTAAAGCATCGGCTTGACGTCAGATCTACTTGATACCAACGTAATCGATCCAAAAAAGCGATACTATAGTTCCATTCGGCGAGCTAGTTCCTATTGAACGATGGTCATACTCTGGATTTACTGATCTACCTATTTTTTGCGACTGCTTTTTTTTTTTTTTTTTTTTTTTTTGCAATTTAACGGCCATTTATACAACTTGGATCCATTTACTCAACTAATTTACTTAACCTATTTACTCAACTTATTTACGCATCAACAACCAATTTACTTGGATTTCAATTACTTCATATACATCCAGAGCGCAGACGAAGGATATAGAATCCATTATGAATTACTCCTCCGCTAAGGCAGCTTCTCAGCTGTCTATTCATGGCCAAGGTAGCGTCAAGAAGAAACCGCTTTCTCAATCTGATATCAACGAGTTGGATGACTATCATTCACATTTGGTAAGATTTTCTTTCGTCAATTTCTCTTCATGGCCTAAACATTCTAACAAAAACCCGGGTCTGCAGCGAGCGTCAGCTAGCAAGCAAGCCATTAAGTATCGCGTGTCCGATGCAGGCGATGACGAAGAAACGCTCTCGAGTTCGACAACGGACAAACCACAAGCCAAATTGAAGTTGATGACTCCTTCACCGAATACGAAACTTTGCAGAATATCTTGTTCAAGGCACGAAACAATCCGCACAGTAATAGTACTTGGAGCATAAGCACCAAATCCTCCACTCGCCCGTCACTCTTCAAGTTAGCCAAAGGCAAAGGCCCGAAATCTAAGGTATCCCTTTTCGCCAGCGCCTCGTTATCCAAGGCTACTGACCTCCTCAGGCATCCGAAAATCACGAAGGGATTTACCACCATCAGCAACCTAATCAAGCGCCGCGACTCTGGCGCCTCTGCATCCTCTACGTCTTCATTGGCTACTGTTCGCCCTCTTACTCCGCCTTTCCCGCCGGAAGGGTATTCCAGCCATCTATTTGGCGAGAACGATGAGGAGATGAAATCACGCTTCCGCCCTCTGGACAGCGTATACCCCCGTCCTCAAAAGTTCATTGAATACTACGAGCGCAACAAGGACACGATGAGCGTACAGCAGTCCATCCAGCATTTGCGTCACGTATCTCACACACTCACACTCATCAACAGCGAGATCAGCTACGCGGCTTCCGTAATTCAAGAATACGAAGGGAAAGTTGAGAAGATGAGGGAGAAATATTCCGATAAGCTGTGGGAGGAGTACAACGCCATGGGGGATCAATTCAATAACAAGCGATACTTCGAAGACTTTTATTCGCCGTATCAGGAGCAATTTAGCGCGAGTGTTCTGGATGGGATTACTGGTCGAGTCTGGACGCTAGAGAAGAAGTACGCTAGGCACATCCAAGAAGGGAAGAAGAGGGTTAAGCATTGTATTCAGGATTTAAACGCTCGTGAGTACATATTCTTTTTTTTATCTTATTTATTTTTTCCTGTTTAACCTCCTTATCATACATACTGTATAATCCAGCCAACGCCAGTACGTTGATTGAGCAAAAGAGGGGTAATTGACTGATAAGACGCACGCTGATAACGATTATCAGTTGAACATCACCTTTATCTGAAATCACCTGGTGATAAAGTCAAAGTAGCGTCGGAAAAGCAATGGCTGGAGTCAAAGAGCTTCGTGAGCATGTAAGAATGTTACGCAGTTGAAGAGTTGCAAGTGCGAGTCAACATTACCTCGGTGTTTTCCTGATAACTATATTGTTATTCGACGCGCTATAAAAAGGTGTCTGCCTGGACAAGTCACTGATATCTTTAATTGATCAAAAGTATTGTACTATACCTCGGAGAAAAGGGAATCGGTATATTCATCATTAGTTACATAATACAGGTCTGGTCCCATGTTTGACAAGTTGCAACGTCAGAGCTTTGCTAACTTCCAATTGACTCGTCACAGTTCACAGATCGTCTGTTTTTATATGAATCTGATTATTAGAGGCGTCCGTATGTCTGATACGCTCGTAGCAGCACAAAGCCATTGTAATCAAATATATATAGGAAATCGTTCTCGAATCAGGCGCAATCCTTCGGTCATCGTGTCATCGCTGATTCGTATCAATTGAGCTGGAATAGTAATATAACGTACATGAACATGAAGCCAATAATTGCTTTACAGCTCACTGAGCAGCCAACTTTTACGATGTTTTCTTCTAAATTCCTTCCTAATCTTGCCTCTCACATGCATCGTCGATGATGAAGAAAAAAGGCCCTAGCCTGGTTACTTGTACAGCACTTCGGGCCTTCTAAGCGAGTGTGAGCGTATTTTGTTTGCATCTTATTCTTTTTCGGCTGTTTCCACTATATTTCTAATTTCACATCACGATCGGTGTTGTTTAGACTCAATGGCGGGTTTTTGCGAACCAGCCTATAGAATCAGTTTCAGGATGCGAGAACAGTAAAATAAGTCGCAAAATGATACCGTGGTATTGTATTCCCCACCTCCCTCCAAATACGGCGATCAAAAGAAAAAAACACTGCATGGAATTGCAAGTATTCATTTCATTCATTCCTCGTGATATGGTGAGATATTTATCATTATTACTTGTAATTTCACGATCCTTCCCTTCTTACTCCTCTTTCTGCAAGCTACATGCTACAGCCAACCAGCATTTCGACGGCGCTAAACAAGTAGTAAAAGGTTATCAATGGATAGAGCAATTGGAGTCTGTTTTCGGATCCACGGATCCATCTCCGCAAATCAGCTTTGTCGCATGTACATACCTTAACCTTTACCCAATCCATCTCCATACTTAGTATATATCCGATCATCATACATAATGCAATGTCTCCTCTCCAGGCTTCATCCTATCCCGAGCTGCTCAATTACATCTAATTACATTTAATTACATACATTTTACCTAGATAAGCCTTGTAACTCGAGGCTGTAATCCTGAAATTACATATTTTTCTCGTCAAGGTGAACCACATGATCCGTTTTATCGTTTATATTGCTATCGCTTTATCCAGTTCTGAATTGACACGTCAATACACCTCTGTTTGTCCCAAGTAGCGATATCGGCAGGTTCTCGCATTCTTTCGTTAATCTACCAATTACACGCGCGCACGCACAACACAGTCACTCGCATAGAACGAAAAAAGTACCCAAAGAAAAAAAATTGATCTCTAAACACACTCGCAGAACGCACGCGAAAGTCAAACGACACGTACACTTTGCTTATTATTGTATTACACTCCGATTGACCGTTTATTTTGAGTACATTTGTGGTAGTTCAAGGAATCCGCCCAATCAGCTATTCTAGCTAATCAGAGGATGGCTGATAGGGGCCATTTTCGGGGTGCTACGAGCAATTATTCCTTTACAGCCGAGAAAAGAGGAGAAATGAAGAGGAAAAGGGAGCAGCGAGGAGAGGGAAGAAAATCCAAGCAAGGAAAGCTGGAAAAAAACGGCAGCAGGAGGAAAAGAAGAAGTCATTATTAACGAGAGGATAATAATAACTTTTACTTCCCTATCCCCCTCTTTTAGTCAACTCGGACTCACGCTTCGCGATTACGTCCGCACACGAATACTAATACATTCCCAACGGTACAAAACTCGAGCTATTCCCAATGAGAAGGTTATAATATCCGGGTTAGAGCACATTCAAAGACTTCTTTTAGTTTTTGATCGAGCTGTGCGTAAAGATATCGACGATAATATCAATTACATAATTAGGATCCTCAAGAAACGAAAACGTTTCAGAGTCACCAACACAATGGAAGGAAAAGGAAGAACAAACGGGCGGTGAAGTACATGACGAGGCTCGTCAGGGAAGTCCGAGATTTCAAGAAGAGGAACCTGAACAGAGCCGAAGCATTGCTCAAGGGTCTGGAAGGCAATATCGGAGAGATGAAAGATGGTAAGCATTACTTGATTTCAATCCCTTAGAATCGATCCATTCTCCTGAAAACGTTATGTTTCTTCAAAACGAAACGAAACATTGTTCACGTTTATTTACAATGCGTTATAGTGCTAGGCGTCGATAGCTCCTACGTATATGTCAACTCCGATGTCAGCACGATGACGCCTCCCCTCACACCTAATACTCCGACGCAAGCACATCATATCCATGGGAACGCCCGATACCAAAGACCGTAGTTACGGGCGGGGAAGCACCCATAATAGTGGAAATGATGAACAAAGTGGATTCCCAGTTCGAAAGGCTACGGACCTTCCTGGAAGAAATGGACGGCTTCGTCAAGAACGTCTTCGTAAACGTAGGAGACGCTCTCGCCACTTCGCAATCTACCAAAATCAAGGCCGAAGACTCGTTCGTTTCGGTGGACAAGAATGGCAAGGGCAAGTGCCCGGGGTGCACTATTTATGATCCTACCTGTGCATATTACGATTTTTTTCGATGCTATGGGTAGACAGCCACGATTGGCGTTGTAAAGATCCTCCACCCCGAAGTTGATTCTCTTAACGAGAAGGAGAATAAGCCTCGTAAGCTCCCGAGCATACTTCACACTCCTTCGTCTCGGCATTACACGCCAGCCGGACAACCGGCGTTGAACTTCCCTACGCCATTGAAGGAACTGGAGATCATCCGCGAAGAAGAGGAAGAATATGAAGTCGATCCCATGGCACAGTCCATGATCTTGGAGAAGAAGGAGTCCTACGACAGTATGATGCTGGAGAGCATGATTCTGCCACCCAAGCCCAACAAGAGGAAGACAACGGCAGAACCAATGTTCTACGATCCTGCTCAGCCTACCCTCGTACCCGTCAACGTCCAGAATGGTGTACCGTTTGGCATTCCGGTTGAAATCAGGATGAGGGCTGAGTCGTCAGACCGTGATTCAGGTCTTGATATTGATATGGCTGATGAAACCCTGAATGTTAAGGGGGCCATTGGGATGATGTCCCTCATGGCAAAGACATCCAGCCCGGATCAGCTGCGTCTGGCTACCACAGTGCCGACGAGCTCGATGATGAGATGTGGGACGAAGACATCTGGGGCCCCAAACCCGAGATGACGATGTCAATATGGTCCAGAGTGAGTTGGACCTTGACGGCTTCGATATGCTCGACGCAGAGGAAGTTGAGCCTATGCAATTTTGGATGGAAGTATAAGGAGTTATTGGTGTTTTGCATTCTTGAGTTTTAATTCGTTTTCTCTTCTTATTTCCCTATACATCTTCTTTGGAGTCCTTGCTACACTGTTTTCATCTTGGTCTTTTCTTTGGCGTTTTTACAGGACACTCATTCATCTTGGGACGTTTCATTTGTTTGAAATATTTCCTTTGTCCAACATTCACCCCTTTCCATTTGTCCTTTCGTATCCTCTTTTGCATTTCATTAAGGCGCTCTTTACGATTTCCTTTGTTATGTATGATTTCCTTTGTTTTTTTTTTTTTTTTTTTTTTTTTTCTGCTATTCCGCATAGCTCGGGGCGTTACCAGTTGCCAGTCTCGGATCATCTTCCGTATGGCTATTTCACGATCCACAAGACTTGCTATCTTAATTTTGTGAATATCTCTCTGTCTTGAGATATTCCAGTCACGTATTAGACGAAAGAGTTCTTGATACGTCTAGCAAGCATTTCAGAAAAGTACCTGATTACTTTCAAGCTATTGGCACACTAGACCAAGTAATTACTTAACACTGTTATATTTAATTTTCGATGTACTATACTAAAAGAAAAAAAAAATACATTATCATATCAGACAATATGTGCGTTGTCCTTTTGTACAGTTCCAGACTGCCATTGTATTTTTATAGATAGGTTATACTAGAATAGAACTGACTTTTTGTACTATAGACCTCTTTCATGTAAACTTGTTTCTCTATTATTAGACAAGACATATGTATTATATAGTTAGATGGATATTAGCGTTTGAAATGTGACACTACTTGTACATTACACTAATTTGATGCATGTGGATATTGGCTGTTGCATGTTTACTTTGAGCTGTCAACGTGGTGGAAAATTCCCACGCTTCGAATATTGACTTCAAGTCCAGATCTTCTCCCTCGAAACCACTTCTGCAGAACACTGAGCTCACGAGCGCTTGCTCTGACGTTTTATCCAAAGCCAATTTCCACCGGAGGTAGCGCTCAGGTTCCTTCCGGCTGCGATGGCCGTCGGGGAACTGATACGGCGGCTCAGAGTATTCTGGGCCGTCTGAGTCGTGTGAGTCGGAATCACTGTCAGAAGTTTCAACCTCCGACCTAGACTTAGACTCAGGCTCAGGCTCAGGCTCAGGCTCGGAATCTTCCTCGGCACTAGACTCAATGGGCCGGTAAGGCTAAAAACATTCTCCATACCCCGGGGGCTTAACGTCGGGGGATAAATACGGCATCCTGTAAGCATCCTCGCTGGAAATCCAGCGGCTTACCGTGTGACGACCACCGCCGCTCTCTCTTACGTAGGTAAGTTACTTTGCTCCTTTTTTGTGGGTAGATGAGTAATTGCGGTCATTGCTTACTTCGTCACCACTGCAGCGCCGGGGTGCTATGGAGCCGAATGGGCTTAAGGGGTTGTAATGTTTTCGGCTCCTGCCTACCGGTTTCCAGTTGACACCGTGCTGGACCACGGTGAGGGGATAGCGGGATTGCATAATGTAACCCAGTTCTCTTTTAGATAGATTATATCTCGGTGGCTTTTTGCACTTGATGGCGATTAACTGGAATGGCTTTTCTATCATGGTGGGCGGGCCTAGAGGCGTTCTAGTAAGAATCATGTGCGGTTTGATAGGTGACAATATCTTCTCCAGATTGTCACGGTGTCTACTCCAAATATTGCGCATTTTTGTGAAAATTCTTCTACGGTTTTTTGTCATGAGGAGTGAATTTCTCGTGCTCATTATAGGATCTCCGTATTGTGCTTATTTGACGACCTTGAACTTGAATCCATCATACTCTAGCCCAGAAAACTTCAGACATCTTGAAGCAAAATTGCGAGATATACTCATTGCTCTGAGAAACCTGAAATAGAGAATGATTGCAACGCGACTACAAAATGATAGATATAACAGACAACAACTCGCGATTATATTTTCTATGCTTGATTTATTAAAGTATCTGTCACTATTATTACCAAGTTAGCGAGAGAATTACAGAGGGCGGACCCCGCTGACACGCCTCATAACCACTAGCAACACCTACCTAGAAACAAAACACCCCCCCAAAAGATTGTTTGTTTACCATCGAGACCATTAACTCTGCAGTTCTTCCACCATTCTCCAATGGGGGAATACGGGAGAGAGAAACTCTCAGCAATGCCATGCATGACGCGCGGCGCGCAGATACCTCCTGTTGTATAAGACCCCCTCAAATACACGTGTCTGTTGGGATACGTTGTCATTCTACCCACCGGCCCGCCACACCCCCCCTCACCAATCGCACCGTATTCCACCCCCTCTAATTATTATGCGGGCACACATTTACCGCAGATAATGGCAATCTTGAGGGACTTTTAACACAAATAGAATATAGAACAAGGTTATGTTTTAAGTTTACTCGACGATCTTCCGAATCGTGTTATGGCTCATACAAGGTTATAAGTCTGTAGTTCTGAGCACGAATTGATGCTTGTGAAGTGTGAGCTCAGG
The DNA here is from genome assembly GCA_002224055.1 of Pezizomycotina sp. ARF18. Lineage (NCBI taxonomy): Eukaryota > Fungi > Ascomycota > Pezizomycotina sp. ARF18. The sequence continues at coordinate 82,919 of AZLU01000161.1, forward strand.
GGATTTCCGGAGCTTGAGAAATTTAGTTTAGATCATTTTTGAGAGAAAGGTGAATTGTCTGTGGTATCCTTTAACCCTCGACTCGTAAGACTTATACGAAGAACGATTATCCGAGGCGAAACCTAATGTAAAAAAGGCCGCCTTTTGACTGGCGGCTTGCTTGAGAGGGTATCTATTTAAATTTTGTCTCTTAGGGTTGAATAGAAAGCAAAATGCTGCTAAATAATGAAAGAGTTACATCGTCGTGTTGCTTAGTTGAGTTGAATACCCATGCCCTCCTCGAACTTCGATGAAGTTAACGTGTCGAGCTGAAGACACCGCTGTAGTTTATCTAATGTCTTTTCTAAATTCTGTTGGAAAGAATCAATCTCTCTCCTTGATCTATGAATATAGGTCGTAAAAGCTCTAAAAAACAGATACCAAAATAACCGTGCGGAGCACCAATCACTTTACCTCCGCGGTCTCTGAGCTGGCTGACTCTGAGCTGGAACCATCAGCCTCAGCCTTTTTTCCCTTAATACTTCTCCACTCCATACCAGTCGATGCCAAAAACGCAACCGCAGCTAACGCAACAGCGCAAAAAAACACCTTGCTCAGCGAATCGTTATACACCTGCAAAACCTTCCCAAGTACCTTTCCGGCACGGCAGCCCTCAGCCCGGTAGCTCCCATATCGAGCACATCCCTTGGTTCCAATCCGGGGATATTACTCTTTCTGATTCCCTCCAGCAACTGTCCCGTAAACACATTCTGCGCGAGTGACAGCCATATCGCGCCGCCGATGATCTGCGCAAATATAAGCACAACGGCACCGGTGGGTACATCCTTCGAGTTCAGTACTGTTTGCGCACCCGTATGTGCCTGTTGAATTCCGAGACCGGAGCCCATCGCCATGACGATTTGGAACCCTATCCAGTTCCGAGTTGGAGAAGTAGGGTTTAATGTCGTGGATAGAGTGCAACCGGTGAGTAGGAGGGCGGCGCCGATGATCATGAAAGGGGTGTAGTAGCCCGTTTTGGCGACGCCGTAGCCAGAGATGAAGGAGAAGAGGACGCGGCCGAGTGTGAAAGGGAGAATTCGGGTTCCGGATTGGAGAGGGTTACGCCTTGGATTGCTTGGAACCAGATCGGCAGCTAGCAATAGTGAGAAAAAATGGTTAGCTCTGCAAATACATATTCAGCGGAATTAGTACATGAAAGGATAATGAGGGAATCATTCTAAGATCAACAGTAAGAGCATCAGGAGCTACTCGCATAGTAATCGAATATATTCACCGCAGAACCCGCCGTGAATACGTAGCAGGAACTGCAAGCTACCGTCCGCTGGCTTATTATCCGCGGTGGCACGGTCGCTTTATCCTTCCTCCAAACCTGTATCCCAACAAATCCTACCAGCGCCACCGAACAAACCACCAAAACACTGATGACCTGCCCACTGCTCCACGCATATTTCGCTCCTCCCCACTGCAGTGCGACAAGCAGTAATATTACACCGGGTAGCAAGAATGCTGTACCGGGGAGATCCATCTGATCTAGCTTCTCCCTCCACGTCAACTTGGACGGGGAATTAGCACCCTTGGGGTGGAAGAAGAAAAACATCGCGACGACGGCTGTTAAACCGATGGGGAGGTTGAGATAGAAGCACCAGCGCCACGTCGCTTTGGTCGTAAAGGCTCCACCGATTAGCGGTGCTGTTAGTGCTGCTACGCCGTACATGCCGCTGTAGGAGGCGACGAAGATGGGTCGGCGATGGAGCGGGAGAGAGCCTGCTAAGATACTGATTTTTCCCAGAGTTAGTAAAAGAAGCTGCTTCTATTGGATGTTATAGAGAAGCAGAACAACGCTTACATTATGAAGCCTGCGTTGATACCGGCGCTTCGAGGCCAGCACATGCTCGGCCGACGATGAAAGCGCTGGACGTCGGGGCTGTCGCGCATAGCAGCGATCCAACTTCGAAGATTATGACGGATATGAGAAAAACGTTCTTGACGGAGTAGAAAGAAAATAGCTTTCCGTAGATAAGCTGGAAGGATGCGAAGGTCATGAAGCTGGAGTAAACATGGTTTAGTAAATTAAGGTGATTTGCATGAACAGCACTTCTCCAATGACTCGGAGATTACACTTACTAAGCCGAGCCGTACCACCCGATATCGTTGATGGAGTGGAACTCATCGCTGATTCTAGGTATGGCAGTCGCGATTATTGTTTCGTCCTATAGTGAAAAGAAAAAGGGTAAGTTTTCTGGGAACTATATCGAAAAACTACGGAGGATATTCCATACCAAGGCGCACAGAAATACTGAAGCGGCTAGCGATGCGATAATGATCGCTAAATTGATGCCATGCTGATAACCATCGTCCTTGGAAGCCGAAGAGTCGAGTTCGGCTGTGGAATCTTGAGTGATCCTAGGGGCTTCGGCGGCCTTCGGTGTAAGGGCATCAACTGCTGCATTCGGAGCTGCTTGTAATGCAACCTCGCGCTCTCCCTCCCCGGACGCCATATCGCGAAGTCGGGCGGCGAGAAGGGCGAGAAGAAGACAAAGGAGGAGGAGGAGGAGAAGGGACTGATGTCCCTATTGGCGATCAATGCGATTTTTACTAGAGAAATTCGTAAAGAAAAATCGGAGATTCACAGGAAGGGAAAATTCTACGCTTAACGTAATTCACTCGAAGATAAGGCAAACGAAAAAGAGCCGCGATTAGCATCCGAAAGTGTCGGGTTGCTATGACGACATGAGCAGGGTACACGCCGTATGCGCCTTGTTTATGACTCGCTTTGTAATGACTTTCCTGAATAGAGAAAAGGAATACGGTGGACCGTCTTGACCGGTCATATAACGTTCTGCCCACAGAGATAGCTTTTGATCGTCACTGCCCCTTTGGCTTACGTGTTGCGGGGTTTAAAAGTTGACAGACAAGGCTTGACCTTGTCTGGGCTGCCAAGGGGGGCAGCTATGGTGCGCTCCTGAACCCTGACAGACCTGTCAAGAAAATGCTGGCTATCCCGCTCTTCCGGCTTTGCTCCCGGCGCACTGCGCACCGTTTTTTCGAGATTTGCTTATCTTATGGATGTGTTCTGGTAAGATTTTCTGTCACTGGAAAGAGCTCGTCGTACTCGTGCTGTGCTTATATTATCGGTCACGGTAACCGCCTTGTATCCTGCTCGGGATGTTGTACGCTACGATAATGTCAGATAACGGAACGCTGCACTCTGACTGCATGAACATGGATTAATCTGCGGGAACATAGCTCGTTCGTGCCACACGTGTTCTATTATATGCTTCCCGATCACCGTCAATATATTTGAGAGAAACGTAGAGCTATTGATATAGCCGCGTATCCGTGTTTGAGCATTCTTCATCGGTTTGTATGCTCCACGAAAAAGATTACTTTTTGCTTTTGTTTTGTGTGAATGATCTTCAACGTTTCCTCTTTCATGTATGTAATACGTTATCTATTTGAGAAAGTTGATGATTAACATATTGGAGTATTCCAATGCCTGGAAGCTCTCGGTTCCTAGTGCTTTCCCGGATATCATATACAAGAAAACCCCTTGCAGAAAACAGCTTATGTGCTCTTAACTGCATTCTGACAATCCCGCAAAAGAATATGCTTCTAAATAAGGTATCTAATGATCATTTCACATGAAGAAAGCTTGAAGCCTTCCGTTGCGCGAAATCAAAACGCAGAGGTAATAGAAACATCACAGACATCACGTCTATGCTATTTCCACAATATTGATAAACCAAGCTTCTAGTTAAAATTTCTCGGCAAGCAACTCGGCACGTAAGAGATTCATTTCTTCGTCAATTTTCCATCTCTCTGGCCACAAGCATGAGTGCTTACGAGTCAGGATCGCCAGTTACACTGGGATCTCAACTCATTTCTTCTATCACTCTCAGATGTACTTCTATTTCCTCCCAATTTCCTGATGATACCTTAAATAATCTCCTATTCGGCATCTGTGTCCTTGATTTTACTGATGACAATGGATCTTGTCTCCATACTCTGCCGGGGAGGAGCGTCCGGACGTGCACGCTCGTTGACGAACGATACGTGCGGACAGACTATTAAAGTAACTCGGTGTTAATAGTAACTGTCCAGAGGGAAGGAAAAGCAAAAGATGAGACTTACAGCGGGCATCGTTACCAGGGTGGCTATCGTACATCGTCATGACGAGAACCTGTGTTCCCACGAGGACATGTGTTAGTGCTCTCTTGTCTGTCTTTCCAGCAATGGTGATTGCGCGTGGATAAGTAGGGAATACTCACATCCTCCGGGGTTTGTCCCTCGATCCAACACCTAGAAATTTCCGTGGAATTAATTTTAACAAGCACTCAAAAGAGAGATTAACAAAAGGCAATTCAGGGGCAGAGGGGATTTTCTTACCACTGCTGGTTTGGGTTATACTTGAGGTAGTAAACCTCGCCGACGGAGTGAGGGTATACGCGGTCGGCCGCGATGAGGTCCTTTGGATCGATACTGCTGGCGTCGCAGAAGGCAACGGGCAGTCTTCGATTACGAGGAGGAGAGGCCGCCAGGTGCTAATTTATCACAAATGTTAAAGAGATATTTCCGTGAACCTTAGTTGTATCCCGAAGAGAATCCAGGGAAATCGTATAAAAACCTACTTCATAACACGGACGCGGTAGCCCGGCTTCAGGTACTCCATCTGACCGTCTATGAGATGGTTAAAGAAGATTTCCGGGCCGGATTTCAGCGTTACGTCTACATGGTTTGGTCTGTTAATCATTTTGATCCCTTAGTTTGTAAGTCAAGAGAACAGAAAAACCGATACCATTGTGAGCTCCCCTCGCCCTTGGTTCAACAACCAACGTATCCAAACATCGACTTTATCCCTCTGCTTCTCATCGTTCAGCCTCGTGCGTAAATCGTACGTATGCACGAAAACAGCATCGAGCTTTTCTTTCAGCCACTCCGCGATCTCCTCGCGGTGGCGGCGGGCGCCTTCGACGGTGAGGACGTCCCACATCGTCTCGCTCTTCTGCTCATATAGCTGGAAGCCGTTGACAGGCAGCGTCTTGGACTTGTCATCCTTGACATCGATGAGATTGTGCCGGTGTTCCGTGAACTCGATGTTATCGAGCCGGTGGCCCTTTTTGAAGAATTCGGCGCCGTTGGAGAGGAGCGCCCCGTAGGGCTTCTCGGTCTTGTAGAGATCGAGGTCTGCTAGGTGCTCGATGTTGGCGGATATGGAAGGCATATTGGGCAGATGGGTGTAGGAGGGAACTGTTTGGGTGTAAAAATTAAAATGATTAGTAGTGAATAGCTGAAGAATATTAGGTTCTTTTTGGATTTAAGTTAGAATGCCCTTGGAGGAGGGTGAGGCCGACGCTCTTATTGTTAACAAGTTGGATACGCGGTTTAAGTATCAAACGCCCAACTGATCATTCGTTCTCGAGCTCTATTCTCTTACAGAGAAGGGGTATTGGAGAGCATACTTCGTTCTGCTGGTATAATTGTCCATAGCGGTATCTCGCCGGTACCCAGAATCTATCGTATGGTTACTTGAACCTGGCAAGCATCCCTGAGAGAAGGAAACGCATTCTCGAGCGTAGGGCCGCCAGGATACATCCTCAGAGATAAACAAAAACCCAGCGTAAATAAGATCAGTAGGTAGATGCGTCCGCTATGACCACTGTTACTAGGTTATGTTTTCGTTCGAAATTGTTTCCTTCCAAAGGGAAGCTTTGAGAAACACCAAATCCCAGCGAGAAACCTGGCTTCTCTGACGATCATCGATGCTGAAGAGTTATTACGAAATGTTTAATAACACCTCGACTGCATATTTGCCTGCGAGATAGAGTATAGTAGCCATGGAATTCAACTCTTTACCCCGTATTTTACAGCGCAATCGCCAAGTTTTCTCGTTGACAATCTTCAGCGAGCGAGCCGTAATATTAGCCGTACGCAGGGCCTGATAGCGATGCTCAAGTGTGGAAGATAACAAAGATCTAGGATAAAAGAGGCACTGTTCCAGGGATATGATGGAAGCCTTAAGGGAGACGGGTCCTTATATGCCAACAAGGTAGTATTTTGGCATTGAGGGGTGCCCTTGGAGCACAACGGTGCAGACGAATAGTTTAAACGAATAAGCTGTTCGCCATGTAATCTCCACCTTCTGAGGTGCATGTGTTGTTGATTTTACTGAATATTGGCGCGCAGGGGTATGGTTTAAAACGGCAAAGACATTGTAACGCCAAGTTTGCGCCTGGTGGTACTGCCCTACAATCTGCTAGTAAGATGATGTAGATAATATAATTACTTGCTACTTCAATCCTGAACACGCTCAGTAGTTATCCCTGCTGTGCTACGAATGGATGTGCTGATAATCCTGCTGATAACGCAATCTCGACTCTGAATGTAGGTGAAATAGGCTGAGTGGTGAAAGCACATATCGACGGCATGAATCTTAAACATCTCGTTAAGTCCGAGTCGCCGAAGAGGTTTAGATGTCGGTGTCGAAGCCGGTCATTGTTTTCACCTTAGTTATCCACAAACTATTGATCCTTTTGTAGAATAAGCTATGAAATCAAAGTTCCAGAATATTGACGTGCTCTCGAAAGCGATATCTCTCCATGTCAAAGGATTGGGAGCTCCACAATCCAATCGTTCCATGGTTATTTTCGAGCCCTTCGGAAAGCAGCTCCAATGTCCAGATAACGAATGAAATCTCTTCTCGGTCTCTTTTGCTCTAGAGGACATCGAAATCTCGCATAGTAGGAAATCTCGGTCAGAGGACTTTGCTATCATCCATTCCGGTCGTCAGGGGTGTCGCACCGTAGACTTCATGGAATCCGGCTTGACGAAGAAGCTTGCTAGTGCTGCTTGAGAGAGTCCGCGGGGACTTCAGTATACTTCTCTAGTTCACCAAGCTATGCTCAAACACAGTCTCTTCGTCTATAAAAGAGGTCTTTGTTCCCACTCTTCTCATCCTCTCATCATCAGCTCACTAGTCCAGAGTCCAACAGCATCTTCAGAATCCAACAATCCATTTCATCTCAGATACATCTTTTTCCAAACCCAAAACTTTATATATCACCAAAAATGCCTCCCTCCAGCCAGCAGACCTTCGATTTCTTCTCCCAAGTCAGCACCAAGAACCTGCCCGAGAAGGACGAGAAGCAGCAGCCGTGGACCGCTTTCCACGAGCCCAACAAGGACCTCATGAACTCGGGCTCCATCCTCGTTGAGATTCCGAAGACTGAAGAGACCGGTAAGCCTCTTTCTAGCAACTGCACCGTTTCAACTGTCAGGCTTTTTTTTCCGAATGATGTTCAGTAGCTAATTATTAATCTCTTGCAGGCGGTTACCTTGGCCGCTCCACCCAGACCGGCTCCCTCGGTGGTCACTAGATGTGGGAGATACCGCGTAGCGCATAGGAACCAAATGCTTTTATATTTTCAGAGTCATTTATTGAAAATTTATGTTTTCTTTCCTTCTTGTATAACTGCGAGTGGTGCTGTTTCAAGTAGCTCAGTGTCAAGCTATCTCCATGAAGGTTTTTTTCTAGGCATCAGGCCTTTTTCCTTCTTTGTCAAACTGGCTCAGCGTCTTGTATTCGTAGTATAGTTCAATGGTACTGGTGGTTGAACTCTTGATCGGAAGTCTTCGTGCGACTGTTTGTCAATGAGTCAAACGCTCTAACGTACTTTCGCTTCTCCAATTTCTGATGAGAGAAAAATTAGAATTAAAATTACCCCAGTTGTGTTGTTAACCTGAGGTCTTGAAACTAGTATATTACATGAAAAGTTTCTATTCTATATCTTGATCGCCTTCGGGCCCTCACGTCACCGTGATTATACAATTACACGGACATTTTCTATATGTCGCTATATAATAGCTTTTGTCGATTTAGACATGACGTATTTGAACTCCTACAAATCCCATAGGTTTTCTCCGATCGCGTGGAGCCGTTTGAGATCCTCCCCGAATTCCTCGTAGAACTCGTTCTCGCCGTCACGTTCGTTCGACTCCGTGCTATTATCTCGGGATTTCCTCTTTTTCGTGTCCTTTGTGGTTGCCGTCGCCAGCGGCGAAGGAGATCCTTCCGTCTCGTGCTGGTTTGAGGGAGTAGAGGCATATTTTTGACTTTTGGGAGGAGAGGTTTTGTGTGTCAAGTGGTCAAGATGCAGGATTTTCGCGGCTTTTGGAGGAGGATCGCGTTGCGGGCCATCTTTTGTACTGTATTGTACTGGTACTAGGGGTTATGGATTGAACTTCCGGTATTTATCGGGTTGTTTTTTGGGTGCTATTGCATGTGGGATGCTCATTAAAACGCGTTCTGGAAGCGCCTTCGTGGCCAACATTTTATATGCCAACAACTGCCCGTCCTTTACTTTCGATTATGAAAAGCAAAGGAGCCAGAACTCTCTACCTCGTGGAGGCTGGTATCGTATCATTTCGGTGGTTTCGTTTATCTCGCGATTCCGCAGACCTCTTTTAGCGAATACATGTCTGGCCAAGGCGAAGATCACACCACGAATATCATGATCGACGGCCACGTTTCCGAGATCCCGTAAAAAGTGGAGAAATGTAAGCTTCATTTCCCGTCGCGCCTCGGGCTCGTCAACTGCCGCGAGAATCATCTCCGATGGAGCTGCTTTATGGTAATTTATCTCGTATTGTCGCGGAGAATTATTACCCGAGAATACGCTTGATCAAAGCGACTGGAGATGTCCGATCTGCTATACTTGGAGAGTAGCGGAGTAGCCGTCGCAAATTGCAAATACGGACAATTGAATACCACTGCCGATGCATCGATGTCGTTGCCGTTCGCTAAAAAAAAACCCACGTTTTAAAAAAGATAAACATACAAAATTATTTATATATTTTTTGTTTCAAGTTTGATTGATACACGATTATAATCTCCGAGTCTATTTGGCTTGACAAACGGGCATTTTTGAAGCTTTAAGATGGTTGGTGGGTTGAGGGATTTCAAAGTTGCAAATCCCTATATCTTTTTCCAACTAAATATATCGAGGCAACACCTGCAAGCCTGGTCTGTGTGAGAAAATATACAACCCTCCACAGAACCGATACGTCTTCTCCGACACACCGCACGGCGTCCTTAAATCGGACACCTCCGATCTCCACAAGCTCCCCGAAAGACCCGACCGGGAAGGATCCAAACGAATATTTGATTACTCGGAAATATACGATACCAGGAGGGCCTTGCTGCTATTGACGTAGAGAGGATTAATGTTGCTTGCTATTTTCTTTATCTCTCTTCGATACGCGATGACTCAAGCCATAAGACTCGAAGAGGCACAAGTGGCGCTTGATCGTGAATTTTGCGGGGCGATTTTCTCATGTTACAAAGTAAAAATTCTCAATCACATTAAGATGGATTTATACGGGCAGGATTCTCTGTTGGCTCTCCATATGAGGCATTCGGAAAGCTTTCTGGGGAAGATTAGTATATAATAGCCTTCATGATACACACGGAAAGCTATTTTGTACCCCGGTAATCTTTAAAGCTACAATATTTAACATCGAAACAACAGCTAGAAAGCTATGGAGAAAGTGTTTTCATTCGGTTCTCCACATTACGCACGAGAAATTAGAAACGAATACAAAGAAACATAAATGTCCAATAACGCAATCCTACTACCAAAAGTATACAGCCCGAACATCCTCGCCCTTGGCTCCCTGATTAAGAGATCGACTGTTAAAGTAAGGGCGAGGAAACCGGATATATTCATCGAGGTCGGATTAGGGGAATCAAACGGCCCCACGCTCAAAGATCTGCAAAAAATGGCCGCGCCGGTGGTCAGCAATACCGGCGAGGCGGAGCAAAGTCTGGAACCGGACGAATATGGAGCTGGGATTCCTCCGAAGCAGACGAAATCGACGAGCTTGATGATGTTGGCGAGGAATTCAAGCATCTCTGCCTCGGTGAAGAAGAAATCCGGGCCTCGGACAACTGAAAAGCAAAAATAATGACTGTAATAATAACGATACGTCGTGGCTAGCAAGATACCTGTGCATCTCGGCGGCGGAGGCATCAAAAGTGTCTTATGGGCTCTTATAAACCGGAGAGAAGGAAAAAAAAAATGAATTGTGGAAGGTTTCGTTAACAAATTTCTATAAAGATGTCTACACCACATAGACTGAGACTCAACGTCTGTCCAAGAAAACTAGTACCAACGGCCATTATATGGTATGAATAAATCAATTCACCCCCTTTGCCTTGGCCCATTTGCTCCCTATCTAGAATGAAATTTTCCATAATTTAGACTGAGGAAATCTCCTCGGGCTTCGGTTTTGGCTTTTTCGTTATATGAAAGCAGGAAGGTTCTAAATTTGGGGACGTCCAGACTTCAGGCACGTTCGAGCCAAGGCATTAGATGCGGAGGAGTTTTCCTAGTGACCGCCCATCGCAGAGAAGTCCTCCCACCTATGATCATTTGGAATGGACTGTAAAGGGTGATTCGTGTCTTTTCCGCACTGTGCTATAAAACGATCTCACGAGTATCAATGCAAAGAACAAACGAAAAGGAACAAAACTTTATACAGTCCACTACAACAAAGGGAATAATGTATATCTTTTGTATGGATATCTAAAACTCCTTAAAATGCATAATGCTAACGCTAATGCCAACGGGTACCCTAGTCATAAAGTCTATCTAGAATAATATATCCCTCTGGTATATCATCTTTTCGTGCCTCCAAGTCGTTGTCTCGTCATCTCATTTAACCATTGTCTCCACCATTTTCTGTATGGTTTTTTATGCCTTTTTCCGGTGTACGTTCCAGTCTCCGCCTCTTTTTTTTGTAGTTTTTTCGTTATGTTTATTATTTATTTTTTTTTCTCCTTTCTTGTTTTTCCCAGCTTTGATGAATATATATTTATACTCCGTAGAGTTTACCATGAATATAAAACGAAATAGATATCCGGATAACAAGTCTCATGCTTGAAATCCCTCAATTTCTCCCTGATAAAATACCCGAGGAATTAAAGCCTCTTCAAGAAACTCCTGACCCTCCGCCCAACACTCCTCCTGTTCGACTGCTTGCCACCCTTAATAGCACTAGTCCCCGCCCATTCTTAGCAGTGCTGCGTTTATTCCTCTTAGGAATGAGCCTAGGCTCATCTTCCGCGTCCGCATCATCCTCATCGTCTTCATGATGTTCAGTAGAGGCGGGAGTATTACGCTGGGTGTTACTATCTGGACCGCTAATGACGTATTCCCTACCCGGATTGGCGCTGTACGCGTCCACACGGTCAGCGTAGTTGTTAGTGCGAGTGCGGGTGTGAGTTAAGTTCTTCAGGTCGGGATTGGAAGGCCAGTGCGCAGCGGGGTGGGGGAAGTGATGGCGGGCATCGGGCCGGTGGAGGTAATCGGATCAGCGTTATACTTCCGGGAAAGAATCCGCCGGTGGTGAGATCGCCAAGCCGCGGGTTCGGATTAAGAGTGTAGTTTCTGCTGAGGAAGTTGGGAATTCCAGGACCTGAGGGACCGGCGGAAGTAGTCGAATCCGTATCGTAATTCTGGGAGAAGAATCCCGGAGTGGATCCTGAGACTGTGGAGTCGGGTTGACGGCGTAGTTTCCGCTGAGCAAGTCGGGGACTCCAAGACCAGAGGGACCGGAGGAAGCCGGATCCACATTGTAATTCTGCGGCAAAATGGGACCAGTAGCGAAACTGAGCATGGTGGCTAAGACCCATGCCGTACTGCTGAAGGGAAACCCACCGGCTTCGCTGTTAAGGCTCTGAGAATTGTGACCGAGTCCCATGCCGTACATTTGAGTAAAGAAGCCGCCGGCTCCGTTGTTAGTGTTTTGGGAGTAGTGATCAGAACCCATGCCGTAATCGTGGCTAAAGTACCTGCTGTGGCCAGCGCGGCATTTTGAGTCTCCTGATTACTGCTCATGTAGCTTGGCTAAAAATACCAGTGATGTTCGGATTCGGTTCTGTGGCCGAGCTACATCGAAACCGGACAAACAGACATTAGCATACGTGCTCTTTCCAGACTTGGATCCAACGAAGGTAGGGAGGGAGGAAACAAGAAAGAATTGTGTGTTACTTACCGAACGTGACCCCTACCAGTTGATATCCCATCCAATCCGGCGCGTAACGCGAACTGTCCGTATCCAGAGCCTCTGGGAGCGCGGGTCCCATACGATTAACAGCGAGGATGTTGTCGAGGTCTTCACGGCGGAAGGCTCGCCGTAGTTGATGTCTTCATTCCAGGGGAACGGGATCTCCGGCGGTTGGCGGGCCCGTAAATGATCTGGGATTCCTCCGCGTCGTAGCTAACATTAAGTTCGCGTAGTGATGGTTGGTGATCCGCGATCATGGGCTCTGCTGAAAAAACAATGTTTCTTAGTCTTTGTGAGATCGTTGGCCGATTTGATATTTGAAGTTTGTGGATGAGGGTTGGATTAAATCATGAAAATGGAGAAAAGAAAAGGATCAAGAAGATAAGGAGCTATAAAATAGTTGTTTGTTGCTGTTCAAACTTACATATTATCGGCTCGTCCTCGTACTTAACAGTCCTGACGAGCTCCCCTTCCTCATCAGGGACAGTGCTACTGCGACCGACGGATGAAGCGGGACTACCACTTTGAGCGGCGCGGAACTCAGCGTACTCCTCCGGCGTCATACCCGCAGTCGAAGGCCTTGGGCGGCGGCTGTTATTCGTCATGTAACCCCTTGTTACTTTCTTGGGGTACTCCTCGCCCTTCAAGAAGCCCATGTCGGCCTTCGTGGGCTTGTACCTCTTGTCGGACGTGAACTGCTGACGGCGCGGATCTCGGGCTTTGCGGGCTTCTGTTTTCCGGTGAGGGCGAGATAGCGGGAGGCGGAGATGGCGGAGACGACGGTGGGCGAGACAGCGTGCATGTATTCTGGTTTGGGTGAGTTATGCTTATCGAACGCGTCGATGCCCTTAGTCATAAGGAGTTTAAAGGCAGAGGTGAGTTCGTCCGTCGAGTAGTCCCGAACGATTCCGCCAGCGTCGCGATACCTTGCTTGGGGTTAGGTTCGTTGTTGCTATCGGACTGGCTGCTGCTCCCGGCGTTCGAGGGATACATTCTGACTGTTGTTATTGATCGTGGAATTTGTTTGTTAATATGTTATAGACAAGTAAGGGAGGTTGTGTAAGGAAATGTTTCGATTTGAAGGCCATTTTTATAGTGCGAGAGTGCTAAAATCGATATCAACTTTTTTTTTTTTTTTTTTTTTTTTGCAATAACATCAACAGCGGTTGACTGGTTGACTGGTTGAAGTGATTGCAAGTCGTCAGGAAGAAGCTTACCGAATCCGTCGATGAAAGCTTTGATACCCCTCATTATGTC
>AZLU01000162.1:0-94999 GCA_002224055.1 Pezizomycotina sp. ARF18
AGCTTTTATATAAAATGGTCACAAAAAAAAAGAAATAAAATAAAAATAAAGGACTTCTTCTAGAACGGAAGACACATACAAAAAAAGGAAAGAAAAAAACTTTGTGCATTATAGAAAGCTACGTGTATATATGGGCTTCTTTTTCCCTATATTTTCATATTAGCTCCAGAAATTCTCTACTCCCCATTTGGTTATAGGGTTATTTTTAATGTTATATATACTATTATATAAATTACCTCCTCAAAGGATACGCTTTGCCTCGCCTAGTTCTACTGACTTGAATCTACTTCGCAGGAATCAAGCGCCGTTCGGAACGCACGACGAATGACTCTTTTCCTATTGTTCAAGATTCCATTAAGTACTTTTGTGCAAGGAGATCTCTCGCCTAATTTTAGATTGGCACTATCGATGCAGCTAAACCCCACAAACTATCAGTTGATAATTCATTTATCGATGAATTCGTCGGAATTGAATATCTTCTAGCTTTTGACCAGAATCTCATTTACTCATAATGAACCTTGCTTTCAAGGCTGAACTGAGATACGCCTTACGGGGCCTGTTCGAGTCAGAAGCGAATGTTACATATCAATAGTAATAGCAATGATCACGAGACCTGTCAAAGTGGGGGAAGTAAGATTCAGTTAAGTTTGACTTTCCGTTCGAGACAAAACGCAAAACAGAAAATTGGCGCGGATGTTAAGAGTCATCCCCTGAAATCCTTATCACACCGCTACTACAACTGCGCCCCGTTTGTGGTTTAGCTACTCAAGCTTGCCAGTATCAAAAAGAGGGGGAGGAACGATATAAAAGTAGTTGAATCCTTCGCTTCGTGTCTCTTCGCGTTTGTTAATTTTCAATTCAACTCAATTCAAACTTGTAATGGAACAAATAATAGTAATATAATAGATCACAGTTCATTGTCGCAAACATGACACTACTTTTACTACTCTAGATTACAGTATCAATCACAATGTTGTTATTATAATCGATTGAAAAGAGACTACTTCCTTCCTTTCTTTCTTTCTTTTTTTTTTTTTTTTTTTTTCCTTCTTCCTTCTCTGAAAAGATGCACAGTTCTGCACGACGACGATTAAACCTGTTACTATTCTACTTTTTAATATGAGCCTTTAAAGAAAAGACGCTGCCAATGCTCATTTTTTTCATCGTTCACCTCCGAACCAATAGCAACAACACTTATTCCTAGCTGATAGGAGAGCTACAGACAAAGAACTGACACAGCACGAACGCCACCTAAAGAGACGGTAATAATAGGTGTACTCCGTTAAAAAAGAAAGGGTATTGGCTTCTCTCCAACCTTATCGCTCTTATCGTTTGTAGCTCTCCCGCCCCTACATTATTGGGTTCAATGACATCACAGGCAGTAACAATAGTATTTTCCTCTTGAAGAACTATAAATTTAAGATACATACTCTTTTTTTTTAAGAAATTAATCGGGTTCCACCAACAAATGGCAAGCAATAGCGGAGGCGGGAAAGCACAGCAGTCCGCGACTGACCGGCGGCGGAACGAACTCGCCCTCAGCGATTTCGCCGATTACGTGGAAAAGCAGCAGGTAGTCCGCCAGCAGAACGCCGCTGCCGCGATCGCAGCTTACAGGTCCCTGGAGCTTCCTCGGGAGCTAAACCCGCCGCCACCGCCCCAGCCGGAGCTTCCACGGTTCCGGCGACGGTGACCGACGATCCGGATGAGCTCAGTTTCATCGAATCGCTGGGGCTCGACGAGGATCCTTCTCCGAAATTCAAGCTCAAGGACCAGCTCCTCGGCAATGCGGCCGGACTCGACGAGGTACTCCTGGCTCGGTTCCGCGAGGGCCGCGGGAGACGCTGTTTGACATCGGATTCGAAAACAATAGCGACCCTATGGAGCTTACGAGGGCGGAGTACGACGTCGCGCTAGATACGCTTAAAGCAACTGCCAAGAAGCTCGAGGCGGAGTGCACGGTACTATTAACCTCGAAACTCGAGGATCCATTGAGGGCCAGTCGAGAAGAAAGGTGGAGCTCTAAGGTTATGGTCCGGCAGGTTCCCAAGTCAATGAGGACTTGCTTGAAATCAGGGTGGCTGTTGTCGGAAATGGTCAGCAAAAATATATTGCTCTCCTCATAATTATGTGATTCCATACATTTTGCTTACTTACATATTGGAATCCTCAACAGTCGACGCTGGAAAAAGTACTATGCTCGGTGTGCTAGTGAAGGGCCAGCTCGATGATGGTCGTGGAAAGGCTCGAGTGAACCTTTTCCGGCACAAGCACGAAATCGAGAGCGGACGAACTTCCAGTGTTGGTATGGAGATCATGGGGTTCGATGCCAACTCTCAGATCGTCAATAGCGGTACTGAGAGGAAAATGAGCTGGGAGGACATCGGGAAGCGCTCGGTAATACATTCGTTTAGTAAATACAGATCCGTGATGGAAACCATGAGCACTAATTATCTTATGTCGATACAGTTCAAAGTTATCTCTTTCACCGATTTGGCTGGACACGAGCGGTACCTGCGCACCACCGTTTTTGGACTCCTAGGAACCTCTCCTGACTACTGCCTGCTTATGGTCGCGGCCAATAACGGGCTAAATAGGAATGAGCAAAAGAACACTTGGAATTGCCGTAGCCTTGAATGTGCCGGTCATGGTCGTGATAACCAAAATCGATATGACGCCGCCCAATGTCCTACAGCAGACAATCACGCAGGTTACTAAAATCCTCAAGTCTGCCGGGGCTCGTAAGATACGATTCATCAAGTCACAGGAGGAGGTTATTTCCACGCGGTAAGTTACTTAGCATCTCAATCGGTTACAGAGTGAATGAATATCCATTGACCTTTGCGATGATAGACGCACTTCGTCAGCGACAGGATATGCCCTATCTTCCAGGTATCCAACGTTACCGGAGAAGGGCTGGATTTCGTGCGAACATTCCTAAATGTCCTCCCTTATCACGGAAAATTTGATAGCAATGGCCCTTTGAGTATCACGTTAACGACACTTTCTCCGTGCCTTTTGTGGGAACCGTCGTTTCTGGAGTCGTAAAGAGTGGTATGTGCCCTAAATAAATTGTTGTGCAAATTGGTACATATATTGATAATTTTTTATTTTTTTTTTTTCGGTGCTTCAGGAGTAATTCACGCTGGAGATCCGATTTTAATCGGACCCGACAGCCTAGGGAACTTTATTTCCACAAATATACGATCTATCGAGCGTAAGCGGATAGCCGTCCCCGCTGTTCATGCCGGCCAAAGCGCTTCCTTTGCTCTCAAGAAAGTCCGCCGGCGAGATGTCCGTAAAGGAATGGTGGTGCTTCCGAAGAGCGAAGTGCCTCCTAAAGCGTACCGCGATTTCGTTGCTGAAAGTCTGTAATTCCAAAGCTTTGTCCACCGGCGAGATTCTTGAGTTACATTGCTGATACAAGAGAGGAAAATAGTTTTGATATTAAGCCATTCCACCACTATCAAGCAGAAGTACCAGGCAATGTTACACGTCGGACCGTTTCCCAGACGTGTTCCATCATTGACCTGGACCGGGACGCAGTGCGGACCGGTGATCGAGCCACAGTTGCTTTCCATTTCGTGCAGAGGCCGTAAGTGATTATATTCTCAACTTCTCAAGCTATTGCACATAAAAGTTAACATTGTTAATACAGTGAGTACATTGTGCCTGGAGATAAATTAATATTCCGTGAAGACGCACCAAGGGTCTCGGGGTAATCAAGGAAGTCGCTACGACCCTGTGAAGTTCAACCCGAACAGGCCCGCCGTCGAGAACGGTGCAGCCAAGCTGCCAGCGGCAAGACAAAGAAAAGGCGCACCAGGAGAAGGCGGCCAAGCATAAGTCTGGTGATTCAAAGAGTGAGAAGATGGAGTACAAGAAGGCGGACGGTAATAGCACCCGCGAACGCTCATAATAAAGCCGGGCCATCTTCTCACACTCATTCAAGGCAGAAGTCACAGGGTGGCGGCAAGTTAACTTAATGATAATACGCTTTCCCGTTTGTCCTTGCTGCTTTTAATACAAAAATTTTGTAAACTGTTCATTAATGCCACTCGTTTTTTCTCCTCTTTGCCATGCTTATTTTCTGTTTTTGTTTCTGTTTCTAGAAAATCACTTTCTTTCCTCATTTTTTGTAAGCCTTGCGTTCTTTTACTGGAGTTCTTGGAGCCGGCAGGAGTAGCTATTAAACTTTTTTTTTTTTTTTTTTTTTTTTTTTTTTTTTGGCCTGTAACACAACAGCGTACGAGAAAGATGATTCATTTCTCTTGCTCCAATCTTTATCATGCACATATATTGAGAGCTCATCTGTCTTTTATTTCTTAGATTTATTTACATTTATGATCTTCCTGAGATCTTAGGTATTAACTATAATGTTATATACATTATTGTATATAAACCACAAGTTGGATACATGTAAATTATGCAACGGGAAAAATAGAAATATTGATTATTTTATTTAACCAGCCAATCAGCTTAGATAACGATAATATGTGATATTGACTGCATACTTCTCAATATTGTGATTTTCAAGGCTCTTTCCCGAAACTCAATGGAGTGAGGAAATCGAAATGCATATGCACTACCTCATATACTTATGAGGGACACTTGCTGAAAAGTAGTCAATAGTCATAAGAAATATCCTTCACTTTAGATATCGGAATTTACAGTAAAAACTCCTCTCGATATATGTACGTCTTTTACAAATAAGAGAATAGTAAACAGTTACATATACTACAAAGAAAGAAGAGAGCTTATATCCTATTGCTCCTTGAATCCGAGAGCGCCATCGTCGACGGCTCAGCGGCAACGAACTTGCTCGTAGCCTCTTGGCCTCTCTTCTTCAGTATCTCGTCCAACGCAGCCTTCTCGATTATCACCCTTCCGGACTCCAGCAGATCCTTCACGTCGACGTCCTTCAGCTCCAGAACCCTACCGTAGCTACTGTTCTCCTTGAAGAAATTTTGAAGGCGGGTTCGTCCCTGGGATACGACGTACAAGGCCGGTGGCTTGTCCCACCTGTTCTTCTCCAGCACCGACACCATGTAATCCGGTTCGCCGGATTTTGGCTCCAGGCTACCATTGACGACGACCAGCGTGCCCCTCCTGTACCTCCAGCTCAGCGCCGTCCGCCAGGCCAGGTTATAGATCTTCCGCGGCAGCTCTGTCGAAAAGTCCCGCGGTTTGGGGCCGTGAGCCACACCACCACCCCGAAGCATGGGGGATTTCTTGTCGCCGAGACGGGCTTTTCCATTCCCTTTTGGGGCCGCTTCTTCTTGCCGCTACCGTGGACTTCGCTGCGCCACAGCGTCTTCGCGCGGCCCCAGCGGTGGCTGTCGCCTTCGTAGATGACGGCGCGCTGGAGGATGTCGCGGCGCAGCGGGAGGTGGAGGAAGGAGGCAGGGTAGGGTTCAAAGCATAGCGGTTCGAGGGAGGGAACTTGTAGATTGTTGCGAGGACTTCTGTTACTAAAAAAAGGATAACCCCCGAAGAGGGGGGTTATATTAGCCTTTTTTTTTTTTTTTTTTAAACGCAATTGAACCGTTGAGATATGATAGTGGGATTATTTACGTGGTTGGTAGTTTGAAGTCTGATTGGCAGGCGGGCCGATGGGGAACGACCTCACGGCGAGGGCGGTGGATTGCTGAGGCGGCACTATAGAAGACGGACTTCTATTGCTAACGACCGCCGTAATATATGTTGGAAAGGCTATTAAAAGGAATTAGTTAGAGATATCGAGGAAGAGCTGTCCAACTGCTGTGAATTCCAAACGTACTCTGCTGGGAGATGTTTCGGTGCATTTCCTTAGGAATGAAATTACTGTCCGTGATGGCTAAACAGCAATTCGAGAACCGCGTCGTTGCCATGGCTTGCGCCGAAAGAGAAAAGATATCGAGATGTCCGAGAGGTCGTTGCTTGGACTATGGGTAAAATAGCGTTGAAGGTGTTCGGACGTTCGATTTTTTTCATCCGAGCGCCGCACAGAAAAATAAAATTTCTTTTCTTTTTTTTTTCCCTTTGCTTTTTTTGTCTCGACTACCCACAAATTTTCCGCTTCAACACAACGACAACTGCAGCTTGCATTTAAAAGGCTTCAAAAGGCGCTCCAGCTCCAATTGGCAGTAAAACCCTGCCATTGAGCATTATGAACCCTTCAAGGGCCTCCTGGGCCTCCTGCGACCTCGGCCAATGGCTTCCTCAACCGGTGCAGCGCCCGCTCTCTCCTACAACAGCACCTCCAGCAACCCACCAACATCCACCCACCGCCGCCGCCCTCACGACCACTTTCGTCCGAAACTTCCGCGTCAAGCCCCGGCGTAACAGGAACCTGCCGCCGAGGAAGCATGAGTTTTAAAGGCCACATGGAGCAGATGCATTTCACCTGCTTCCAGCTCGCGATGCAGATAATACGGAAGGACAGGGCAGAGAAGGCGGAGCAGATCAAAGAGGAGCGGAGGCGGATAGCTCGCATCGAGGCTACCTGAGGGAAAACCGGACGACGAAATGTACAAGAAGAGGCTCGCGAGTATGCGCATGGCGCTTGAGAGGATGTTAATATTTACGATATTAACAGTCCTCGTGTGCGTTATAATTATCTGAATGGAACTGTAAGTGCAAGGTTGAAGTACAGTTGCACGATTTATAAAAAAGGAGGGGGGATAACTCTCTGTAATCCTTTTGACGGAGATGATTCTCCAAGGATTTGTGAAAACGCTAATTATATTATACTTTATTCAGGAAACATGGATAAACCTGTCTACAGATTCCTAGCCGAGCGAGACTTCAAGAAGATGCGCCAGAAAATCTTAGATCAGAGAATCAAAACGATGTTCTTGGTCCCCGACGTCATGCACAACTTCGAGCCGAAGGTGGACATGCGGTTACGGTTCCTGAGCACTGAGGTAGAACCCGGGGAGTTCGTGCGCTCGAGAATGTCGCAGAAGCCCCGACAGTTAAAATCATCCCGATTACGATACGAAGAAGCGGCTGTGTACAATTGCTATCATAGATCCTGGTAAGCTTTGATTTTTCATCTCTACTACTATAGCTGCTAGCATAGTGGCGCTGACGAACACAATAAATAGATGTCCCAGACTTGGAACGTGATTCGTACAATTACCGCCTCCACTGGCTAGTTTCGAACATCGAGATAAACCACCTCCAGACGCAAGCGATAGGTACCGGCTCGCAAGGTGGGACCCTCTTGTCGCCTTACTACCCCCGCACGTCCACCGCGGAGCTCCGTATCACAGGTACTGCGTAATAGCCTTCGACCAGAAGGTCCTATAGAGAAACCCGAAACGGAAATAGTAAGAGATGGTTTAACATGAGAAGCTTCATGACGAAGCATAGCCTCAGTCCTATTTCGGCGTTCATCTTTAGAGGGAAGTGGATAAATACACCAAGGAGCTAATGCAGAAGAATAATATTGAGGGATGGAACCTGCGCTTCGTGCGGAAGATGGCGTAGAAGTACGGGAGCGAGATATAGATAATTTTATTCTCGGGTGGTATTTGTACGAAAAGATAAATATACGATATATGTATTACATAGACACCATTGTAGATATCCTATTATCCTAGAACACTGAATGTATATATATGACCCTGTAAAGGTAAACATCTATATTGCAGATCCGAAAGAAACCAACAGCATTGCGTAATTATGACGAATCTTAAGCACTATACACTAGCTTACAACCTCCAAAGGCCTTTTAATCAACTCCGGCGGCCAACTTAACCTCGCAAACACTTTCCCTTCCAACAACCCCAGTGGTATCGGTCCGTAATGTCTCGAGTCCCTCGAATGGCTCAAGTTATCCCCCATGACATAGCAGTGACCCGGCGGGACCTGCAGCATAACGGGATCGGCCTTCTCCAGCGGATCGACGACGACGTAATCCCCCGGCATACCGACGACCCTCTTCGCGCCAGTTTCCCCGGAAACATCGGGTGCTGGAGCGATACTATATCCCCAACTTTGACGAAGCGGCCTAGCTGTGAAGGCGGGATACGAGGACCCAATGCATGTCTGCGGGAAACGTAGGCAGCATGGATGCGCCGGTGCACGGGCTGATCATGATGACGTGCGAGGCGATCAGGTGGAGGAAGAGGTATAGCTTGCAGGTAGTAAGCAGGATGCTGAAAATGCGCTTTGATGCTGGAGGTGGAGGTGTTGGAGTTTGCGGTGAAGCTGGAGGAGGTGGTGGCGATGGTGAAGTAGTGGTATTTCGGCGCAATTGAGCTCGAGCTTGTGATTTAATTGGAGATTGGAGCTGAGCGCGGGAGGAGCGGAATAGGCCCGCGAGTGACAGGCGCACCCGTGCGCGGGCGATGAGAATAGTCGTCATATCCCAAGTATCATTGTATTATGTATAGATTTAAGCCAATTGATGTTTTCCAAAGGTAGCTGAAATCTTGAAGATTGATGGCATGATAAGGTTTGCCGTTGCTCCTACGCTCCAGAAAAATTGACTGCCGGATATAGCTATAGAACGTGCATCCGCGCACGTGCTATTAGATTTTCGCACCTGAAAGTCGCGTCTTCCTTTCAAGAGTCCCAAATTTCTGCTTAACTCAATCCAACCTCCAAAAAACAAACAACCCTTCTTTTCCACCTTGTTTGCTTCGTGCTAGTATCAAATCACTTCCTTCCAAAAACAAAACTATAAACTATCTCTTGCTTACTCCACTACGCAGCCTTAGCCGATCGAATCTACACATAATGGCAGAGCAAACACCACGGGTCAACGCCGTGCTCCTCGAGCAGTTCATCGGCAAAACCGTCCGCGTCATCGGCAAGGTCATCCAGCTCCGCGGCGACTCGGCCACGATAAACGCCTCCGGTAACATCATCATATCGCTAGATCGCGTAAGACGCAGTACCTTCCCTGCTACTTTCTATAGCTACCTTTTCAAAGCTTTTTGACAGGAAATACTTACTACCAGTCTGTTTTCTTCCTACAGAACTCGCACCTGGCCCAAAACAATTTCGTCGAGGTAGTTGGGAAGGTAAACCAGGACCAGTCGATCAAGACGCTGATGGCAACGGACTTTGGAAGGATATCGGTAAGTATACAGTCCCAAAAACGACCTTATTACAATGCTATTTTTTTTTGTCCCACGTTAAGCTGACCACAGAGTTGCTAGATATGAACGCCGTCGATGCCGTCGTGGATGCCACACACAGATACAAAGAAATATTCTACGACGAAAATTAGGGGATTCGCAGGATTAAAAGAGAATATAGATAAAGAAAACGGACAATTTCTGCTCTCCCTGCGCTTTTTGCCGAGAGGGATCTGGCGTTATTCATTTATATATATATATATTTTTCAGGTCAGGTTGTCCGCCTACTGGAGACGAAATTCTACAATATGCATATAGCTATAATTTGCTGCCTTCATCGTCAAATAAATAAATAAATAAATAAAATATAATTTATAATTCAACTCTGGCAGCACCTATTAAATAGCTACTGAAGTAGTCGTAGACATGCCGGAATGAAGCAAGCCTATAAAGCTTGACCTTGGTTTGACAATGTACAATAAAAAAATCGCAATAAATCCCAGGAGCTTAGGAACAAAAAGACAAAGTTGATAGCAATTCGATTCCAATTACCAAACAAACAAAAGGAAGGAAAAAAAAAAAAAAAAAAAAAAGTCAATCCAGTTGGAGGCACGGAGGATCTAGAAGGAGGAATTGTTAGAATCATGATGATAAGAGATGATAAATGAGGGTTGAACGTGTGATCATACCGAACTCCGGACCGCTGCTAAGTCATTTCAGGGCGTAGTGGTATTCCTGAGCATGCAAAAACAGCGCGCTACCACTGCGCCACACCCCCCATCCGGATCAGATAGGATTGGACGAAAGTGAAAGATTTTACCTATATAAAACTTGGCAGAGCCTCAAGGTTTGAAGGATTACCCGAAATGGCAGAAATAACAAGGGTTCAGAAAAGGAAATTTTATTCCCTTCAACCTCAAATTATCGCAGTTATAAAAAAGAGCAGTAATAATTATCACGGTCAGAGCCGGCACTACCGCGACCTCTTTTTGTTTATATTTGCTATAAGCCTTGTCTTGCCCTTCCGTCCCTTTCCGCGATCAGAAAAGAACATCTGACGATGTCTCCGAGTAAGTATGATCCATTTTATTGATTTATTTAACTGAAATTCGCTTCTCCTTCCGGGCTGCGGGCTGATTTCAAACTGAACTGAGATAGCAGAACACGCATGCAGACACGCCATCACGTTTTTTTGTGTTTTGCTTCGTTGCTGCATGCAAGGAAACAATTTATTGGGTGCATGTTCAAGTGTTAGGTGACGCCATTACGCTTCTTTTGATTTTGAACCCCTTTGAAGCCGTCAGTCGGTTTTAATAGTCTTCATTTTGGGCCCAACGCGGTTACTTTATTGTTTTTCCTTTGTTTCTCTTTCCAACACTGGTGGATCCCATGGTTTAGTTAGCTCTTAGGCAATGCTTGGGAGACTGTTGGAAATCTGCCTCAATGGACTCATACGATCCTTGTTCGATTATTAGATTGAAAGGATGAGATTAATAATGGCATCCTTTCGTGTCCTAGCCTACGTGTTTTCTGGAAGAACTATGAGAGGGTTTCGATCTGATAAGAGTTCCTTCGACACTTGATGACTCGTTCAGCTTCGGCCGTAGGAGTAGGCAGCGCCGCGGCGACCAAGAGTCTAGGTCGAAAGAGGTATATCTGATCTTCTTTCTGTAATTTCATTTCCACTCCGTGTTCTTGGATGAGTGAGCACTGAGCAATAACAGAAGCCAGAACAAGGATAGAAAGAAAAAGAAAAAAGAAAAAAAAGAAAAAAAAGAAAAAAAAAGAAAAAAAAAAGAAAAAAAGCAAAAGCTGAGAAGGTTAAGCAAGCAACCAAGTATATGTACATGTACAATATTGCGAACAATGATGGCGTCTTCCTTTGTTATTGGCACTTCTATTCCAATTAATTGGCTTGTTGTTGTTGATGCTGTGGGTTTTTGGTGTGTTTTGAATTCGCGTCGCACGGTAAAGAAGAAAGAAAGAAAAAAAAGAAAAAGAAAAAAGGAAAATGGCGTAAAGTGCTTTTTTCTTCTTTTTCGGTAGGTTAATTGCTGGATCTCAGCTTTCTCCCAGTAACCCGTGCCCTCGTACGTTCCCCTCATTGCTTCAAGGGGAAAACGCGTCTGGTCTCCTATAACAATTATCAACAAACAATCAAGATAGACAGAGAGAGAGAGAGATATAGATATTAGAGCCTATAAATCATGTGACTTTTCCAATTTTAACGAGCGAGAGGTTTTCGTCGCGTCTTCCCCCCAAAGGCAGAAGCAGAAAAACACGTAAGGAAAAAGAAAAATAATAATAATTAAAGAAAAGGCATATCTCACTTTACGTAGCAACGGTTTAAAATTTGTCATTTATCAACAACACAACACACACACGCAGAATTTGCTTTCTTGTCTCTCTCTCTCCTTTTTGGTTTTTATAAAGGGGCAATTTTCCACCCTAACCTCCATCCACCTCCTATTCCCAATTCCCAATTCTCTCCTTCTCCTCCCCTTCATTCCGTTCTTTACCCCTCATCACCAGGCACGAAAATCTACTTAACACGTCTTTGAAAATATCTCTTACTCCATTGTATTACTTCCTTGCCGCGCCTTTTTTTAGATCATTGGCATATCTACATTTCTCAACAAACATCAAACTATCTTCTTTCGTTATCCTTCTGTTTCATCACAAACAGCAATGGCCACCCAAATCACCCATCGAAGAACGTACGTTTTGGCTGTCTAAATTAATACACCTCTAATTGAACTATCACAGAACGATACTGACAAATCTTTTTTTTTTCCAGGCTGCTAACGCCATGTCGGACCTGAAGCTCACCGGAAAGGACTCGGCGGTTAAGAACCTGACGGCAACCTTCGCCGGCAAGGAGAACCTGAGAGACCCTGCCCCGGTTGACGAGGTTAGGCCCAAGAAGGTCGTTGCGCAGGCTGAGCCCGTTAAGGCTGCCCCCGAGCAACCCGCTTTTAATGGTCTGAAGCCAGAAGAGGCCAACGAGCCTCTGCTAGTTGAGAACAAGAAGCGCTTCGTCCTCTTCCCCATTAAATACCATGAGGTATGTTCCCCAGATTCCAGTTAATTCAAAGCGCGCTTTACGCGTGTCGCCTGTCTTCGGTAGTGAAAATCAATTAACGCGTGTAATTTTTCCCATTTAGGTATGGCAAATGTACAAGAAGGCCGAGGCATCGTTCTGGACCGCCGAAGAAATCGATCTCTCCAAGGATCTCGGCGACTGGAACAACAGGCTGAACGACGACGAGCGCTACTTTATCTCTCACGTCCTTGCCTTCTTCGCCGCCTCTGACGGTATCGTCAACGAGAACCTCGTCCAGCGCTTCAGCAATGAGGTGCAGATCCCCGAAGCCCGCTGCTTCTACGGCTTTCAGATCATGATGGAGAACATTCACTCGGAAACCTACTCTCTCCTGATCGATACCTATATCAAGGAGCCCAAGCAGCGCACCTATCTCTTCGACGCTATCGAGACCATCCCGTGCATCAAGAAGAAGGCCGACTGGGCCATCCGCTGGATCGAGGACGACGAGTCCACCTTTGCCCAGCGTCTCGTCGCTTTTGCCGCCGTCGAAGGTATCTTCTTCAGTGGTTCATTCGCCGCCATCTTCTGGCTCAAGAAGCGTGGTCTCATGCCCGGCCTGACCTTCTCCAACGAGCTCATCTCCCGTGACGAGGGTCTCCACACCGACTTTGCCTGCCTCCTCTTCAGCCATCTCAACAACAGCCGAGCAAGGAGGCCGTCGAAGCTGTCATCGTTGAGGCCGTTACGATTGAGCAGGAGTTCCTTACGGAGGCTCTCCCGTGCGCTCTCTTGGGCATCAACGCCAAGCTGATGAAGCAATACATCGAGTTCGTCGCCGACCGCCTGCTTGTGGCCCTCGGCAACAGGAAGGTCTACAACTCTGCGAACCCCTTCGACTTCATGGAGTCGATCAGCTTGGCTGGCAAGACCAACTTTTTCGAGAAGCGTGTCTCGGACTACCAGAAGGCTGGTGTCATGGCCAAGTCAGGCAAGCGCGAGGACTCTTTTGCCCCAGAGGAGCAGCAGCAGCAAGGGGAGAGCGGCGATGGCATTGCCTTCGACGAAGACTTCTAAATGCGTTTCATTGCACTTTATCTTTTCCTTTCTTTCCCTTCGAGCCTTTAAATAATAATAATTCTCTCCTTCTTTCCTCCCTTCTTGATTATTTATCTATCTTAATGTGTTGTATGGCTTTCCTTTTTTTATATCGGAAATTAGGGTTTTCTATTTATGTATAACACAACTTATAAAGAAATATGGCGATTGCACTTCTATGTCTCTTCCCTGTTGCACTGTCCTTTCCTCTCAGGTGTACGATTTGTCTCCTTTTAGATCTTGATTTTTTTTCTTTGCATTAGTTTTCTGTCCACCTTGTTCCCTTCCTCACTCTTTATTGTCCCATGTCATTGGAGTTTATTATGAAAGATTTCACACAACGGTTCGAAGCTCATTGTATCGGTTTCTTTATTTGGTTTTTATTGGTTTTTATTGGTTTATTGGTTCCTTGGGGGCTCTTTTTAGCTGTAACATGTAAATAATATGAGATTGAAATCAAAAACATTGCATATCAAACAATTGATTCCTTAATATCGTGATTCATTCCTCGTGGTTCTTCGCTAATTTAAAAAGTTCTCTCAAATCCTTTCGCAGTTCGCGTGCCTTCGAGATAGTTCGTGAATTGTTGTTGAGCTGGGTGGTAAGCTCAGCCACTTGCAGGCAGGATTCACGACCTATATCAGCTTTATAAAGCTTTGCACGCGACCATCAAACCGTCTCACATTTCTCCCCGATATTCTTGAAAGAATTAGCTACGTACAATTTCAACAATATTAATTAATTGGAGTTCTGGTCACAGATACGAAATTTCGTCTATACGGTTATTATAGTCTTAATTCTCATCTTTCTTTACTTAATCAACGAGTGAGTTGAGCAGTGTTCCCATTCATTCAATTCTAGTAGAAAAAATCGAGTTCGAACTTCTTTATTTTAGCGCTCGTGCTAATAATATAACATCGTTTTTCAAACTTGAATCTAGGATATTCCCAAAAAAAAAAAAAAAAAAAAAAAAAAACATAAAAAGCAGAAAAGCAAAGAGTTTTAGGTCAAAGAGTCGAAAGAGACTCGTATCCAAGATCAAAAATTTTTTCCAATTTCTTCGCAAAAAAGTAGGATACGAATCCCGCCTACGACCACAGCGCCGAGGAGCTCGATGACGACGGCCGCCCGGTGCACCCCGCCGACGAGCTCGTCGACCGCTGCCAGGCGCTCTTCGACGAACTCGACACCTTTCACAAGTACCTACGCCGCGAAGCCGCGGCTTCCCTCGCGGCCTCTTCGAAGAAGACCGGCGGAAGAAAACCGTGCCGAATAATTCGGCTAACGCAACAGCGGTCGAGCTACGCCACTTCAAAAACGCAGTCCAGTTGGAACTCCGCTCCCTCGAAGCGCTATCCTACCGCGACCCGACGGACGAGAAAGTGAAAGTTAGCATTAGGAGCTCTAACTTGCCGTTTCTGGAAGCCGTGTGGGCTACCGCGAAGAGGTGTAGAGCTGTAGAGGGGATCAGTAAGACGGTTTATTACTATGTTGAAGATGGTGTAATCCCTACTCCTTTGGAGGATGAGCAGGAGAGCGATACCTTGTTAGCAAGCGTAGCCTACGGACGAAGAAGAAGAAGCTGGCTACTATGGTTGATATAGTAGCCCAATCGGGGCTGGAGTGGATCAAAGTATCATCCATCGGGGAGCAGAGACTTGCGTTCGAAGCTGCGGGCGAGGGCGTCGGCTTCAACGACGACGACGACGAAGACGATGAAGAAGAAGACGAAGAGAGATCCGACGGGGAGGTGTTTTCGTTAGTACGCATGGCAAAAACGCTAGTAAAAGCGGCGTCGCAGGTCCGAGTGCAGTACCTGAACCCGAACGTGACCGTCGTTCTATCCAACATATCCACTCCCGACCCAGATTCCGACTCCCCGTCGTCCCGCCTGGTATCGAATTTCATATCGAAGCTGCTAGCCACGGGTGTCAGGGTGCAAACCAAGTCGGACATCCTCACACAAGAATCCTCAACACCGCCGCAACCCGTCGAATCCGTCCTCAAAAATCTCGCGCCGTCGTTTTATCGACCGCATTGTCGCTCGTGGATACTTCGGATACCATAAACGTCGATTGTACCGTCTTGTTAGCACTCGTGAGCGATATATCGCATTTACCACTCGAAGACATCCCCGAAAACCCTACTTACACAGTATGGTCCTACGGCAGCTCGAAGCCGAATCCGTACTCCCCGTCCTTACGAAGTACACGTACCCCTTATGCTCCGGAAAAAAATTAGTAACGACAAAGGAATCCGCCCAACGCTTTTGGGAGATCGTATCCGTCGTCGGGAGCGATTCCGAAAAGATGAGGGCTGGTCTAATACTGCCTTTCCTAAGCTTCAGCGATAAAGCCACCTTCAAATATAATGGCGAGCTGTATACTATCGACGGACTGTTAGAGTCCAATGCTACCAAGAGCCGTATCGAATTACTTCAATCTACGTCGCGGCATCCGTTACCGCCGGATTTCGATATCACCGTTAAAGTCATACAGAGCTGCGAGGACGAGCTCATGGAGATTAACAGCGTCGCGAGTGCTATATCGACCAAGCTTAGCAAAGTTAACCGGTCGGTGCTGTATACGGGTTGGCATCGCGGCTGGACGACGCTTAGTTCTAACGGGAGCGTGGTTAAAAGGCTGGAGCAGATGATCGAGGAGCAAAGGAGCGGAGGCGGTGTAAAATTGGAGGGAGATGAGAAGGTAGAGGTCGCTGGAAGTAGTACGACCACGAGCAACCACAATAAGATGGAGGAGTTCGTTGGGCGAGGGTCGTTCTGATACCCATGAGCAGGAGTCTCGTCGGGACGCCGAAGAAGTGTTGGGTGCAAAAGGACTCGGACGAGTAAACTGTTGCCTTATAAATTAAGTGGGAATCCATGAGCTGTGCGTTCCTACTCGGGGGAATAAATCATGATTATAATTCTTTCTTAGTTATCGTAGCATTTGCTTTTTGTATACCACATAGACGGCCGGTTTTCAAAGTTGGATCAAGACTACTAATAGATGTTTAGATCTGAGTACTTTGTTAAACATAAAATTACAAGAAATTCTATCGCCTATATTTTATTTCCTTGCCATCCATTCATTTTCACACCTGTCATGTATAAATAATCCTTTAGCAGAGCTGTACGTCAAGGAGACTTTTGTAGCATAAATCAACGAAGCAAACACAGTAAAAGTAATAAGTCATGGGTATCAGGGGGAGCAATAAGTAACTTCAATCGTCCACATCAAGTTATCCCGAAATCCCGTACTTTTTCTATAAAGCCACACCTTTGCTCGAACATTTATAAACGAAGAAAAAAGTTATCAATTCGAATACTCGCATCTTATAAGTCAACCTAAAACACCTCTTCAATCTTTCTTATGTAACCGCGACGCTTCGTGCGAGTCCCTGCTCTCGTCATCCGACCAGCCATCGCCCGCGTCACCAACAGAGAATATAGCTTCACCCTCGCCGGACTCCCTCGGGAGCGGCTCATGACCACCCTCACGTGCGTGCTGAGGAAGGTTGCCACTATGAGGCCCGCTACTAGGACCACCGCCAACGTGCCCCTCCTCGTCATCCGAACCGGCAATAGACGCAATCTCAAAACCGTCGTCGTCCTGCGCAAGTTCGTCACTCATGGCGAAGCGGCGGTTGTTCAGCGTCGGGCGCCAGAGGTAGGCGATTATCGACATGTCAACGAGGAAGATAATATTGAGCCAACCGTCAAGGATAAACCTATTATAGGAAGAAAAGAGTGAATTAGTACGACTTCTAGAACATTCTTCGCCCAAGCAAGGTTTCTTACCATCTCGTCTGCCAATGAGTAGGGATAAAGTCACGGTTGCTATGTCCGGCAAAAGACAAGCTGTTCAGGAAGAAGAAGCCGAAGATGACCAGGATTGACGCCAGCAACACCCACCATAAGCGCTTGTACATTAGAGCCTTGACATTCTGCTTGCGGTCGAGGAGATCCTTTTGC
Organism: Pezizomycotina sp. ARF18; assembly: GCA_002224055.1. Lineage (NCBI taxonomy): Eukaryota > Fungi > Ascomycota > Pezizomycotina sp. ARF18. The sequence goes on from AZLU01000162.1 coordinate 17,186, forward strand.
GTCATGTTCAAGCTGTTCAGAGTCCAGACGTAGAACGCAGTAAGCGTGGCAGCCAGTGGAAGGATCACGAAGAGGATGAGCGGTCCGGCAGCTTCGGGCGATACCTGTAGGTGTCTTGCATTAGCTTTCCTGAGGATAGACCCTTTGAAATGTGATTAGAAGGAATTAACGTACTATTGCGAGGGATGCGACAGCGTATATTACGCCAAAGGCGAAGTGCGCTAGCGCTAATGCGCGGCAATACCACATTGTAGGTCCAAGGGACGGTCTATAAATCGAGTTAGACTTGTAACTTGTATAATGCTTCGAAGTGGCTGCGCTGAGCACTTACTTGACGACACCATAACCCATGCAGACGATAAGTAGGAGGAAAAAGGAGAACGAATTGCGGGCCGCGTTTAGAACCGCCACTATAACCATGAATATCTTCGCGCCGACGTTGGATCCGTGAACGTTCATGTATTCTTCAGCGTTTTCGGCATTTGTTAGCAAGTCATTTAGAAATTGTAGCTATCAGCTAGGAGTTCGCTCACCATAAAATCCCCAAGTCATAAGCATTTCCATGATCATAAAAATGATAATAGCCGTGATGTAATTTTGTACGGGCACTGGAGATGGTCATTAGCGAGATTGCTGATGTTAATGGAGGAAGGTGGAGACTCACATATATCACTCCGATGTTGAACATAAAGGAAACCCCAGAAACTGTTTGATTGTCAGCCCATTGCTTTCTGTCAAAGTAACAGTAGTCAGAAGCACATACATTCCGATAAGCGCATAGACAATGGTGATGCCGCCATAGAAAGGAAGCTTAGCGATCTGCGACGCCGGCAGCTCTCCGTAGGCGTTCTTGAACTCTACAATGGCCATGTAATCATCCGAGGCGTATCCGTAGCTCAGAACGCAGTAGTAGCCTGTACGTTTGATCGGATATTTGATCGGTGCGAGATCCTTAGGGTGAACAGCTTTGGTGAAGATACTGCTTGTCGAGGTCTTGTTCGCTTCCGGGCTGATGATGAACTCGCCGAGGTTCTTTGCATCGCAGATTTTCGACCGGACGGCACTTGTACTACAAATGTATGACTTCTATAAGAGATACTGTGTTATTATGAAGGTGAATTATCCGATGAGAGTTATTATCATTGATAGAAGCTCACGAACCTCCTCACTGACATGGCCGTCTACGTTGATACCGACATAGCCCTCATCCTTCCACTGAAAGCACATTCGGGAAAACGCGTGTTAGCAGCAATTCCACAAGTAAAAACGGAGCTTAAGCCAATACTATCCAACGAAATAAAATCAAGTCGTGAGAGCTGTCGCGGGAGTTTAAAGGTACCTCGAATATCACCAAGCTCACGCCAGGCTCGCTCCCATTATTCGTCTTACTGTTGGTCAATTTCTTGAAATTTACAAGTATAAAAGGGTCTATCGTGCCGCCCCAGGCTTTCCGGTTGTACATGCCCGAACATCTTTGCTGGTTATCATCGGTATTGTCCTGTTGCCGACGTGAGTAGCTGTTAGCTGCTAGTTTTAAACGATCATCTTCCGGATAAGCTCGGCCATGAAGATATGACGAAGTCGGGCGCGATACGTACGATTGTGACCTCTACTGCCTTTACGACCGCTGCCGAAGCCAGCAGCAGCGATACTAACCAAGACCTCATCTGGGTTTCAGCTGTTGTAGTGGGTTTTATCGGCGATGTGGCCTTTAATCGCGCAATAATTTAAGGAACTCCAAAATAGCTGTTCGGAAGTGAGGAATAAAAGGGAAAAAAGGGTGAACGTTGCGGCTACTTCAGGGCGTTGAGTTAACTGTTTCGGATTGACAGCTCGATTATTCCCCCTGTTGTTATTCTGATTACTGCCCGTTCGTTCGGTGGTCGAGCTTACGGAAGGAGCTGTAAATGTTGAGAGAACGAGAAAGGTGGATGATGCGATGTAAATGAAGATGATACGAGAGAAACAGAATAGAGAAGGATTCGTGGTCTCACGAAAAAGGAAAAAATAAAATCAAAAAGGAATAAGAAAAAAAAAGGGAAGGGTTCGGAGTTTTCCCTTTGGGCCGCAAGTTGCAACGTTAAAAGGTTAAAAAAAGCCGCCCAGAGTTTTGAAACTCTCTATACGTATACTCTGCTGCTGCAAGCACTTTAACCTGCTTTTTCTCCCTTTCACTGCCCAGCCATCTATGTCTCCCCTTTTTGTCAGAGAAACTGAGAAAGTGGTCGTCAGCTTTGCGCTAGCTCTTGCGTCAAAATGCAAAATGCAAAATGCAAAATGCAAAATGCAAAAAAAAAAAGGACGCATGGAAAGAGAGGTGGACAAGGGAGGGCTAATACGAAACGATTTCCACCTGCAAGTGCTTCTCACCTGGTCATGCGGAGCGATTTCTCAATGGAATACTAGTAGTTAGTTACTCGAGTGCTTGTGAGGGGCAAATACTAGCTACCTAGATATTCTCTTTATACCTTAGCCTGTTCAAGGAAGCTATCGTCGTATATTGGGCCCCCAAACGAAACGGCTCTTTTCAAAATACGCAACTAGACTAGTAGTAGTACTCAATCAACGTATACAATATTATATAATCCTTTAAGTAGCGATAAATGTTCTCAACTTCAGTACGATAGCATAGTAATGTCATATATCATGACTACATTACCATATTGAATGAAACACTTAAGGACGCGTGGTTTAATGCACGCTATTTATAGCGTTCGAGTGCGTGTTATTTATTTCCGCTGGGTATAGCTATCGAGCTATCGATAGCTTTTTTCAAATCAAATTAAACCTTCACGTCGACCCTTCTCCCCCCCCCCCGACCGTCTTTCGAATGATATGGTATCATAAGCAAATTCAATATACTTTATAGTAGTAGTATATAAGAAACATTTACTTGGCAACTGTCTCGCAGCCTCACCTTAATCACCGACGTCACAACCGCCAATTGACTGTTTCAACGAGCCGACCCCCCACGTGCACGCACGCCGCCTGCAGATGAACGTCTCTGGAACATTCAATGTCTTTCGTCTCATACTCGACCCTTCCCTCTGCCTCCCCCACGCTGTCATACCGTCATTTGCCCAGTTGCGCATCCCGTTGTCGGAATGCTTCCCGGATTATGCAGGAGCAGGCAGCAGCGCCAGCGTGGGCGGCGTCGGCAACTTCAAGCCGGACATTCGGGCGGTGGTACTGGATAAAGACAATTGCTTCGCCGTTCCTCACAGTCTGGACGTTCATGGACCGTACAGCGTAAGGTTTGCGATAATGATCTTCCCCTGTTGTTCCCTGTTTCTTTTTATCTTTGCTTTTTTCATTTTCTTTTCTTTCTTCTTCTATCAACAAATTTCATCTTATTTTATCTCTTGTCACGTTTATATAAACAGAAGGTCGGAGCGAGAGAAAAATTCGAAATTCGCTTGTGAGCTCAACCCTAAAAGCTCTTTCAACGAATATGACCCTTGTCTGCCTACTAAGGCGGACAATGCGAAGCGGGTGGGGTTAGAAAGAATACGAGGAGAGGAAAATTTTGACCGGGGCTCTTCGTTAGTTTTCCTGGCAAAGCTGTTTGTTTCTCTTTGGAGCTCGTTGAACCGCTCCACAGCTTAGGTTCCGGGATACGGGAAATTAAACGAACAAAAGTTCTCCAAGTCTTGTTTCTCGTTTTTAATTAAAAAAGCGACTATCACGGAGAGCCTTGGTTCATCACCTATACAATATTGCGCAAGAGAGTTGCAATTAATATCGATAGGGCTAGACTTTCTGGTGCCTTGCCCAGAAATCTTTCTCTTCTTCTTATTTATTTACTTTTTTTTTTTTTTTTTTTTTTTTTTTTTTTTTGGAGATATCAAAGCATTTGATGTTGTATGTCTTAGACTAAAGATACTAAACACTCCAGCTAACCGCGCGCCATAACGATTCGAACCTTGTGTGATTCCACGAAAAATTTAACCCTACACCGGGCCTATACAGGAAACATTCGAAAAACTGAAAAGGGCTTACCCAGGCAACCGTCTACTCATTGTCAGCAACACTTCGGGTACTCTCGGCGACAAGGACCTAAAAGATGTTAGTACTCTGCAGCATGCCTCTATAATCTCCTTCTCCCTCTCACGTTCTTCGGATTTCTTTTCCAACGTCCTCGTCTTTATTGTATAAGATAACTTAAATGAACATATCGTTGTTAATAACGTTATATCTGCCAGGCCGCGCTCCTAACAGAAACCACGGGCGTACCGGTGCTAACGCACGACACCAAGAAGCCCGGCTGCCACGAGCAGATCATGGCGCATCTCCGAAAAAGCTGTCCCGAGTGCGGGATCACGAGCGCCTCGCAGGTTGCAGTCGTCGGCGACAGGCTGTTTACTGACGTTATGATGGCGAACATGATGGGCGGCTGGGCCGTGTGGGTGCGGGATGGCGTTGACCCGCGCTTCGAAGGCGCCGTAAGTTTTAGTCCCTTTTTTCTCTCTCTCTCTCTCACTAGTTTTCTTTTGCCCTAGAGGCTAGAAATAAGTCTTATTGCACTTTCTATACTTTGCTATACCATTGCCCAATAATCCCTACAAGCTAAGAGCGTATCGATGTCGTATTCACAAAGAATATACTTATTTTTCTCTATATATAATATATTTTCCTTTCGTGGCGTTTTTCTTGTGACGCTGTTGTTATATTTGGACACCACCAACCTCTTTAGTTCGTTGTTATATATATTTTTTTTGTTTCCCGAGGTGTGGTGTGGTTAGATGGTTAGAATGCATGGGATGTTGGTGGGGTGGGAACCGCCGTTGTGGAAATTAAACAAAGACACATCCACCCCTCCGTCTTGATTTTCATGCTTTCATGGGGAAATTCTGGGGATTACGAGAGAGAATGACACAAAGATAGAAAAGAAAAATTTAAAATTAAAGGAAACAAAAAATATCTGTCCAACCGATTATAACCCCCTCCATTGTTTTCTTTTTCTTGCCTTATCTTCTTCTAGTTAAATATATATACAAAAAGAAAGCTTCTTGACGGATTCGGAAACTGGTTAAAGGCACTGACTTTTGAATATTTTGACTATTCCCGAATCCTTTTTAGTTCGCGCGCGTAGAAAAGAGCTTGTACTCTTACCTGATCTCGCGTGGATACAAACCGCCAGTGCCTGTGCCTGTACCTGGCGGACCGAAAAAGGATAAACAGTCGTCAAATTAGAAAAAACGAAAAAAAAAGCGTTGCAGAAACAAACGATTGGGTCGGGGTTGGCAATGACGGTAAAAGACGGACGGTAATTTAGAAGAATCGGTATTCTGGGTTCTAAATGAATATTTACGTATATTTTGAGCTAAAAAAAAGAAAGAAAGAAAGAAAGAAACAAATAACCGTAAGATTAAAAAAAAGAGTTTGATATTGAGAGCTACTGACTATCCACAATGACCCTATAGCTGGGCTTTGAGAATCGTGGCGTTCCATATATCACGTATGTGCTGTAGTATAAAAATTCTGGAGGTTTTCCAGAGACGAGAAACACGTTGAACAAAACTTATATCTATTAAAACTTGCAGTTTTACCAACATTTCATACCGTTTTCTTATCCTTCTTCCTCCCCTGCCCTTATGGCGAACATATAGAAAAAAGCCCACCAGCAGACGATAAGAGCTAAAACTGCACTGCTGTTGCTGCTACTGCTACACGAAAGAGTGATGTAAAAATACAGATGACAAGAAATGAATGAATGAATGAACGAGCGAATGAGCGAATGAGCGAATGAACGAATGACTAGAGAAAAAGAAATAACATGCACGTTTGCAGCAAAGAAAAAAGGGAGTAACTGGAAAAACGATTCATACTAAAAGAAAGGTGAGATAAGATAGCAGTTAATAGTGACTAAATTTGCAAAAGATTGATACATGACATATACCTATGAATGAGTGACAAAAAACCAACGGCGAAAAATACAAAGAGAAAATTCCAACGCCTCCCAATCCCTAGTGTGTGACATTAAGTTTGTTAAATATTTTTTTCTTGGAGTTTTTTGGCTCTTCCTTTTTCCGTCAATTTGGGACATTGCCAATGGAGGAAATGAGAGTTTTTTTTTTTTTTTTTTTTTTTTTTTTTTTTTTTTTTTAAAAAAAAAAAAAAAAAAAAAAAAGTTCAAATATAGACAGAGAAGATGTCGACTTGATCAAAAAGAATCATTAAGGATCTTGCCGAATGAAAAAAGGTTTCAAAGATGGACAGAAAATATGTTCAAAGAAAAAGGAAGAAAGATAGATGTGCACTATTAAAGAAATATCCATTACCAAAATTGAGGAAACCGAAGCAGGAGGGATAATTTATTCGAAAAAATGATTCTATTTAAGCCGGATTACCCTCTGGTGAAAGGCTCATCTGAGGCATTGGGCTCATATTGAGCGAGAGATGAGCTTCCATGTCATCGAGATCCTCCATAGATGGTGGCTGATGCATCGGCATCATGATGGTCTGCTTGGCGTAAAGCTCGCTGAGTCCGTCTTCTAATCCGCTTGAATCTGGGTGAGATAGAGGGAAGAGCTCGCGGATCCGCTCCTGTCCATCAGTGGCGGGGAACCGCTGGCAATGATGGGATCACCGTTCTGTCCAAGAGTCGACATCGGAGATACGGACTGGGGAAGTTGGCTGTGCTGATCCATCATTGGGGAAAGCCAAGGGATGTTTCCGTAGGGGATGGCATGCCATGGTCGGGCATTCCACCGATCAGCCCAGGGCTCGTAGCGTACTCAGAGACAGAAGCAGTGGTAGCAGCGGACAACGGATACGCGGGTCTGTAGTCGAGGAATCCCGGAGCCGAGGTGTCGATCCGAAGGTTGTTGGAAAGAGCATGCGGATGCTGCGGAGAAGGGGCGAGAAGAGTGTCCCGAGTCTCCGATTCACCTTCAGACACGGCTTCCTCAAAGTTGAAGGATGGCATGGGCTGGTGGAGCTGTGAAAAATCGATGGCAATCGGTACAGAGCGACTCCTCTGCCTTCGGTGTCCACGCATTCCGCGAAGGGTTGTCGGGAACTTCCTTCTGCATGAAGGCCGATGGGGGACCCATCCCGGATGCCGAAGAAGGGCGAGCCGGTGGGTGGGGAGACACGGAGCGGAACCGTGAGAGCAGGATTCTCGAACATCGCCTGCTGCAAGTTGTGACGGTTCTGGAATACTTCAAGGTTGAGAAGTTTCGCGAGCTGGGACTGGAGAGACTTGGGGTTGCCACCAGCCTGTGGACCATGACCTGAGTAGCCTGCTGGTCCTCGGTGAAATCACCACACTGGACAAAGCCACCAGATCCCGAAGTATCCATGAAAAAGTGGGGAGGCCTGAGGAGGGTGATAACGAGCTGTCCTTGCATGGGGCTAGCGTGGGGGCTTTGGTGCGTGACAGGCACGTTAAGGGTCTCTAATTCAATCGACTTGATGTAGGCGAACGGGAACTCGATCTTGTAACCTGCGGAATCGTTGTTGATGTAGTAGGTAATGATTGCCTTCTCAGGCGAGTAAAAGATAACGAGATCCATGGCGTTCTGTCCAACGCGTCTCCAGCTACCAATGCTGAGCGAACGGCAGGTGAAATGCTGGATGACAATCTTCCCAGGAGTAGCGTGCTCGGGAGCAAGGAGGCCTTCCGGCCCGTAACCCGAAAGCCTGTTTCCACCCGGGCCCATACGAGCCAAAGCACGTAACTCGGGGTTCTGGTTGGCAAGGTAGATGCGAACAGACTCTGGAATATCATCACAATCTTCACCAGCTTCGAGAGTCTTCTTCGCAAGCAACTTGATCTTAGCCCTTCGGTTCTGGAACCAGATCTGGACGGAGCGCTCCGTCATGTTGATTTCCTGGGCAATCCTCTCGCGAACTACGGCCGAGGGCGTTGGGTTTTTGTTGAATTCGACCTCCAGCGTGATAAGCTGGTCCTGCGTAGCACGCTGGCGCTTCTGGTTCTTCTGCTGCTGCGTCAGTGTGCTCTTCCTGGGCGGTCGCCTCGCAGCTCCATTAGCGGTAGGAGTGATGTGACCAGCTCCATTGGAATGAGGCGGCGAAGGCGACGTCGAGGAGACATGCCGTCGCTTGTGAAGAACTGAGGAGCTACAGAGGTGTTAGCAGGCTGCTTATACGCCCTAATGTAAAAACATCAAGATATATTTGGATTGAGAGAATACTTACAATCAAGCAATTGGTCATGCGATATGGACATCATGTTGGGCAATTACTTTTTCTTTGTAGAAATGCAAAATGAAAATTATTCCTTCTTAAATAGAAGAAAAGGAACTAAACCGAAGAAAAATCGCGTCAAGTTTTCACTTGATGATTCAGGACACTTCAATCGTCTCTTTCCTTCAGTTACAGAACAATAAATCTGTCCAAAAAAGAGAAAAATATATCTTAATGTAAGGAAAATGATGAGGTCGTTGTCGTCTTTTTGATTTCGTAATGGGAATGAACGTGGTTTCCTTGTCAAAGTCGGTCTTTCGATTGAAGTCTCAAAGGATGGTAAGATGTCGATACAAATGCAAGTCTTTTATGCAGGTCGTTAAAAAAAATACGTCTTTATGTCCTTGTTCAAGGCAAGAGAGAGTGTGCGTGTGCGCGAAAGGTAGAGCTATAGCTATTGTCACGAGAGTAGATGGAAATGAGAGGGAGTGATACACGATCTATCTTCCGTCGATGGCGTAAAAGATTGAACCTTAAGAGGGGGAATGAGTGTAATGGACGGGGCCGAAAGAGTGAGGCTCGAGTCCTAACGAGATTAAAGCAAAAAAAGAAAAGAGTGTAAGGGTTCTAGTAAAACAGAACGACTGATTAGCTCTATATACCATTTAAGATGAACGCGGGTGAGAATGATAGGGAGAGGAGGAGAAGGAGAGGATGGCAATAAAATGAAAAAGAGGAGATAATTTTAGAGATAAAATTTGTGTAATTTCCTTCAGAAGAGGGGAGGGGGATATACTCTTATTATATTAAAATTATATTCATAGATATTTTTCGATAATATATTATTTTATATATAACTGATTACCCCAAAAAAAGGTTCTATTCTCTTGTTACAGAGGTTACAAGAGAAGAGAAAAGAAAGAAAAGAAAGAAAGAAAGAAAAAAAAAAAAAAAAAAAAAAAAAAAAAAAGGAAGAAAGAAAGAAAAGAAAAAGGGAAGAAGGGAAAAAAAAAGGGGGAGCGAAGGATAGAAAAAGGATTGTCAGAGAAAGAGAGGAAAAGTTACTGCTACACCCAATACCAATACCACTCCCCTTTTACCACTGTCGACCTTTTCCTTCTTCTACTTCCTCTTCTTCCTATAGGTGTCTTCACTCGAGCACTGCACTCACTCCCCTAAAGGGACAGAAGGGGGGAACGCCTCTAGCAAAGGAAAAAAAATAAAAATAAAATAAAATAAAATAAATATATATATATATTTTTTTGTGCGGTACTTCAACACCCTCTCACTGGCTAAACCCATGCCAAAAGGTAACGAAGAAAAGAAAAGGAAAAAGGGAAAAAAAAAGGAGAGGTCCGCGATGGGTGAGAGAGGACGAAAAGAAAGAAAGAAAAAAAAAAAGAAAGAAAAGAGAAAGAGAGAAAAGAAAAAAAAAAAAAAAAGAGTAGAAAAAAGAAAAGAAAGTAGCACTAGTGTGTGGTGGATTGATTCCCTTTTTCTTTGGATTGCTGTGGGTTGATGCGGTTCTGTTTCTTTTTCCCTGCATTTGCTTGCTCAACGACAGGATAAGAAAGGTCCCGAGTTACATGCATGTCAGGTATATTTTCCTCTGTCAGTTCGAGTAACTGGTACGTTTAAGATGTAGAAGGTACCCTCCTATATGAGTATCTCGTGCTTGTTCTGCTTTATTCTTCTTCTCCTGTTGCTCTCTCTCTCTCTCTTTTTTTTTTTTTCCCAAGTCTAAACTTGCCTTGAGCCTTTTGATATATTCTATACCCTGTCCCTCCATCTGTTAGATCAATAACGCTTCTGGCCCGTAGGGTATATTGTATTATTGTATATTGTGTATACTGATACTGAAAGAACATGACATACAGTTATTTGCCAACTGACATTGTCCTTTATTGCTCCCGTTTGAATGCAAAAAAAAAAAAAAAAAAAGATTCCCATACCTTGGCCGACGTTCAAAGGGGTGGGTGGATGGACATGGGCCCCTCCGAACGACCAGCAGCTTTTTTTTACCTAGCTAGCTTAGCTACGCCTAGACAAAGGGAGAGGGAAAAAAAATAAGGGTGTCTTCGACAAGGCTCTGAGCCAAAAAAAAGGGGGGGGCTTCACCTGGGTACACGTCTGTATGAACTACAGTAACAACGCAGCCTGTCCGGCCTCACACAAAAGTACTCAATAAGAAATGCCGCTCCTTTGCGCCTTCGGATTCTCTCACGTTGAGGTCTTTAGTGCTGCCAGAAAAAAAAAAGGGTGAGCTGAGCTCCCTTAAAGAACAAGAGAAGAAAAACGCGAAGGCAAACTTGCTCTGCTCGCTGCACAGAATACCCGAGGACACCTCAAGACAAAAAAAAAAAAAAGAAACACGAAACTGACGAACAGGAATTCAATACTGGCAGCACGCCACAATTGTCGTTTCCTTTCTCAGGTCGTCAGCATTGTGGAGACGATCAACTTGGTTTCTTGTCTTATTCACTGGCCGACCTTTCTCCGATCGAAAGGGAAGAACGAGGTCTTAAACCCAGCCACCGATGTCAGCCCTTCCCAGCCCAACCCAGCTCGAATTAATTCGCAACAGAACCGTCCAAACGAGCCGAAACGCGCTTCTAAAGGGAAATATGCTACGCTTTTCTGCACGAGGAAGGTAAGAGGGAATTTTTTATAGTAAATAAATTTCCATCTTTTTTTTTTTTAAAAAAAAAAAAAAAAAATAGAAAGAAAAAGCCCACCTCTCGGATGTAGAATTACATATAGACAAAAGTGGCGAACTGCGAGTAAGAGTTACGCCTACCCCCTGTATATGTGCCGACCCGCCACTGAAGGGTTCTGATTTGAAGAGATACAGCGTAATAGCAAGACTATCTTATCGTCTTCTTCTTTTTCCTTTTTTACGGCGTACAACTGTCTCTTCGGATCTACGGCAAACGGAAAAGAAGAGCCTACGATGACGATATCTATAAGTGTTGCAGGATTTTACATACTTTCTAAACAGCTAGTCCGGGCTGCGACGAAGAAGTCCAAATGCGAAACACATGGGATTTTCAAATGTCATCATGTATTTCCCGAAAGAAAGCCCAAAGCCCTACTTCGAATCACTAAAAAAGAGTAGAAATGTTACCCCACGACAAGAACAGTAAGAATGAGACGATTCTCCGGCCACAAATGAGAGAGACTAGACACACCAGATGAAATCCAAAGAGCAGGGACTTACAAGATGGCCTAGGCGATTCTGCGCTGTAAAAGTTCTCTACGTCTATAATACGATCCAGTCTCAATTATTTGATTTCACCGATCTGCCGTCTCTTTACCTAACGCGGGAAAGGGTGCCGGGCGATGATATTTTTTTTTTCCGTCTTGGGGAAAAAAGTCGTTATTTTCTTATTTATTTGAACACGGGGAGTTAGCAATTTCAACACAGGGAACCTCCCGAACAATGTCCCACTCCAGTGGGCACAAGGCGAAGTCAAAAGCAACGATCTTTTTTTGTCTTAAGTTATGCGAGGGTATAGAGGTAGCTTTTTGTCTTTTCAAAGGTGACATGCTTGAGGAGCGCGGTTATAGTTGTTTCCTTCTAACCTCATTTTTTTTTTTTATACACTTAACTCAACTTGTGACAACTACCGCGGAATCAACAAACTTAGGAAAGCACGAAAGGGCCCGGCGTCTTACTATCTTCTCAAACAGAGGCGCTGTGTCCTGACAGCGATGATACCATTGGCTCAAGCAGACTTCTCAAAGAAGAAGCTCTGATAAAAATTCCTGAGGCAAAAGCTAGGGAGAAGGGCAAAAATGGAAAAGGGAATAGGGGGTCGGCTGTAGGTTATTCCTTTTTTTTCCGGCTCCTGTAGCTTTGAGTGGAGCCGTGCATGGTCTGACGTTGAAAAGAGGTCCAATGGGTTTCAGATTGCTCTGGCCTAATACGGAATCCGCACTTCCACGCAGCTTTGGGAAACAATATTTCCAACCACGGAGCAACCAATGTAGTTGTTAATCTATCAAACTCAGGAAGAAAACTTTATCTTCTACAGGATATCTCCAAATATGTTTCTCTCGGTGAGCAATTGGCCAATACAGCGATACCGTATTTGCGTATACAACAAGTCAGACTATTGAAATTTTTTTGAAATGTTTTTCGATTCGATTCTGCCGAGTGTACTTGCCTCTTGAGGAAAGGCAAGCGAAGGAAGGCGATACCCCTCTAAGCATATACCTTCAAACATCACCGAAGGATGTCTTTGTTTCCCGTTTTCAAGGCAAATTTGCTATAGGATCAGTGTTATTCTCTTTTCGGGTATTTCGAGGCCTCGTCGTCATTTTCAGGAAGAGAATTTTTCTTGACCTCGTCTTCCAAACTGGGCTTTCAAAGCTAACTTTCTAATAATAATAAAAAAAAAATTTCACCAAGTACATGATTTTATAAATAAATAAGATAAAATAAATAAAATTCACGAGAAAGAAAGGGCGAGATGTTCCGTGTGGAGTGACACGCAGCTGGTAGCACAATAATAATACAGTTTGCTTTTGCGAGATCCAACGCGGAAAAGGAGCATTTCCCGTTCAGCATCTGTGATACAGCTAACACGACAGCATCATGAGAACACTCTTCATCATTCACACAAATAAAAGAATAATAAGAAAAGAGAGGGAGAAGGTTCGCTCTTCAAGAATGTTCTTCCTTTGCTTCGAGTCGCCACTATTGGTCCAACAGCATACTCTTTACTCCTTCCAACGGCCCGCCTCATTCTTGGGCATCTTTCTTACATGCCATTCCGTCCTTGCTTCTCTCTTGTAAACTTGTGCGCTTATCAATAACTGGACTGAGCACTTTTGACTACTTACACAGGTTTATTTATTAGAGACACTGCCTTCACGCCTCATTAGTGCGGCATTGTCCGAGCCTCATCTACTCGACATGATCTATCTTTGGCTTAACGTAACACTCGGTGTGCAAATACTATTGAATACATAAAAATAAAAAAAAGACTTACAGCAACGGTGTTTGTAAACAACAGTACTGCAGGTTAGTATAGATCAATCGATCGGGAAGTATCTTTTTTTTTTTTTTTTTTTTTTTTCAGATTTGCTTTTGACTTGATCTCAGGCTATCTTGTGACTAATGCATAAACATCTTCGGACGTCCTGACTATAAACAATGAAAGAAGAAGAAAGAGAAGGATCCACATATTGCATGCATGAAAACATGCTTCCTACTTTTTTTGCAACGGTTCTAGACGCGAAAGATGGAAAGGGACGGAATGGCATCTCCACGCGACATTCTCGTGCCTTTCTCTTCCTTCTACCAACACAAGAAAGCGAATAAAAAAAGAATACAAAAGAGTTGCTTATGCCTATCTCAATGGCCAGGACAGGAAGAGGCGGCTGCAATGCATAATGGTCCGTCAGCCATCTATCTGCCTGCATGTTGTTTCCAAGCGTATAAAAAAAGAAAAGACAGGGTTTCTTCTATCAACTGAGAACGAACCTTGCACTTTCGAGTTCATCACCGATATTGATGCTTTAGATACTCTGAAATAGAAGCACCGCGTTGAGTGAAATTCTTGGGTTCATAACTTATCCGTACGTCTGATAAGCCTCCGTCCAACTCACGAAAATCTGACCTTTGGCACTATTATAAGAGACTTGTTTTTTTCGAATAGTAGTAATTAAGAATATAATGAGCCGTATGAAAGCAAGATGAGCTTTGGACCGATGCCTGGGCAAAGAAAACTTCTGTAGATACCCGTGGATCTATATTACCAGCGTTTAAAGAAGGAACCAAAAAAATAAATGCCAAACTTGAACGACACCCGTTCTCATTTTAAAAAAAAAAGACAAAGGAAATTATCTACGGACAACAAACACTATCGAACGAGACAATTATTTATCGTATATGTAACTACGTTTCGAGGCTCGCGAGCTCGAGATCGGCTCTTTCTCAAAAAATCAATAATGATATAGCAATCGTATTGTTAGGCACCTACTATGCACAGTTAATGTACCCACGGAAGGCGATCGATCTGTAATTGCGGCATGTTCCAGCAAAAAAAAACAGCCACGAAACAACAGTTAATTTCCCTGAGAGCATGTCATGCAAGAAGAGCTATAAGAAATAGGAAAAAACAAAGCATCTGAAAATTGATGTGTCTTTTTAAAGCGACAGGGGAAAAAAGAGGGCAGACTGCAGGTACAACGTAGCTACGTGAATTCGAGAAAGAATTGAATCTATTAGATCGCAATTCGGTTACATTGGCTTACGGTAGTTATTCCTTCCTCTAATCTTTGAATATGTATAAGTCTATACTGCCCTTCTAGAAGCTCTTTTTGACAGGATCCCTCGAATGCCGCTTTCGTGCCGTCCGGCAGAGATGTCCGAATAAAGGAAACAAGGTTACATCCTTACCTTTCATTACGAACGGGTTCATGAGGGCATCCTAGTCTCAAAGTTGCATTCCTCGTCATATATCGCTCCTTCGATATTTAGTCTTCCTCATTGCGTTCTCGTCAGGATATCCCAGAAAGATATTTAATCTTCAGCATTCAAAGCTCAGCCTGTGAGTTATATCTAGCAAGAAGAACATTGATACATAAAACCACTGCTCCTTCTGGAAAATCGGCAAGGAATATGTCGCGGGAAGATAAAAAGAATTACGTTGAATCGAGACGATATCGTCTTAGATCAATTTATATCAGAGTTGATGGTCACCTAGCCTCGGGAAGCCCACCAGAACAAGGACCCGAGGTGTTATATATCTTTCTGCCTTATCGCACCTTACGCTGTCCGAACAGTTTGTCACCTTCCTTTCATCCGTCTCTTTTTTCCTTTCTTTTTTTTTAACCTCGAGAGTTTTCTGTTCAGCTTCTACTTATTATTCCAGAACTTTATAGAATTCAAGAGAGAACGAGGAGGGCTTTCTCGATCTTGAACAGATTCGAACCAGCTAACGTCTGGGCTCTTTCGCCGACCTGGTCGATAAGTATCCACCGTTTCCCCTTTGAAGCAACATGAGACATGCATAAACACGCTTATCGCAATATTTAGACAGAAATCTAACACGCTTATCGCAATATTTAGACAGAATCTACTTAGGTGCTGTCTCTTTTACAACGTTCCTTGCTTTGGCGAAAGCGGACTTTTTATCACAAAAACGATTGTAGCGAAACATTGGTCTCCAGATATTCCTTCACTCGCGCAAACTTGCCCAGCATTTATAACAACTTTTAAAACGATAGAGGACTGGTAAAAAAAAAAAAAAAAAAAAAAAAAAAAAACAGGAACAAAAATAGAAATGAAATAAAATGAGCTTACTAGTAGTAGCTTAGAATGGTGGTGTCTTGTCCAGGATCTACATAAGTAGCGAACGGCCAGGAGCAGTAGCATTCGTCCTTTTAATGGCTTAACGTCTGCAAGGCACGGTAGCATACATATTATAATCATTGATCTTTTTATTTTCTTTCGCTGTCGACGTCGCACTCCCGAACCCACGTTACTGCGGGCCTTACCCGGGCGATTTGAAGGGCCTTGCTCGCGTCTAATTCTTAATATCTCTCTTGTTTAAACGAATACGCGAGTTCTGCTATTTTTAGCAACACAGCGAAAATGTCAAATTAAACGTTTGCACGCAACAACTACACCTCATATGAAATATTATCTCTTCCTCTCTTTTTTCTCACATTTGAAAGAGATAGGATGAAATATTTAAAATTAATTTAAAATTAAAAAAAAGATTCCTTCACAGAATAATATCCGGTTTTCATGATATTCAAAAAGTAGAGTTAGTGCCAAAAAAAAAAAAAAAACGATAAGGGGGGTTCGTTCCAGAACGCGAAGGGGGTGGCGGGGCCCAAAAAGTAAGTAAGAGTGGGATTTTTCTTTCTTGCTACTCTCTTACTTCTACTACTCCGTACTACTCTACCCTCAACTCCCAAGGTTCGTAAGTGGAGATCTTACGGAGGTGGGTCTTCTTGCATCGTCTTGAAACTTTGACGATGATCATACATTCAGTTTTCTTGACTACAGTACAAGATACCCTTTACTAACCTTCAAATCGGTCGGCATGCTTGTAAAGCTTCATCCTCGCTGTTACTTATACGCCATTGACGTGTCCATGTATAACAGCAATCTATTGAAAAGATCGAGGCTCGAAAAGGATAGGAAAGCAGAACATCCTGGCTTTCAGAAATCTAGGCAAAGCAAAGCGATATCGATTTTCCATTTGTCACTTCTTCTTTCGCCCTGATCGCCCGAGCTATTGCATGCACTGACACTGGTAAGTAAGTTCTGCTTTCCCCACAATCTCCGAGCGTTCGGAGTACAGGGACAGGCGTGAAATACTGTCTATCGGGGTGTATACATTAGAGTATACTTACTAACATCCAAGTACGGAGCAATCAAAGCTATACTAGATACCTTGGTAAGCTAAGAAATGTCGATATGAAGCTAGCATCGTTCAGAAAGCTAGCTAAGTTGATATCTTTCCCAAAGAAGAACGAGGCGTAGCTCGATCCATGTTGATATCAGCCAAATGAGCTACTTTAAAAAAAAAAAAAAAAAAAAAAAAAAAAAAGCCATTTGTCAAGGTCATCGGGGCTTCTGTGGTATTCTGAATATACACCATAAAAAAATTCGCAGCTGATTGAGTAGCAACGATCAGACTGAAAAATATTTTTACGAATACATATGATATAGAGATATATCAACCTTTTACCTCAAGTACTAATAACCTATTGTGGCTCTAGGCTCACGAAAAAGCCACTGTCCCTTAAAGTGGGAACAGCAAATCTCCGAGGGTATCGGTATATTGCGGCCGTGCCGGTGTGCCTATATGCCCTAAGTGGATCATCTCATCTATCTCGGTTTTTTTTCTCCCCTCCTACGACTTCATAACGTGATGATAACGTTATGCCTTTGGGAGGCCTCGCTAGCTATTTTTAATATTTGATTTTCTTGAATATATAGATCGTGATTCATGAAGGAACACTAGTGTGAACGGGAAGGAATAAACGAAACGGTTCTCGTTTATCGATTTCTTTTTTCTCTCCGGGGCATCTTTTCTTTAATTACGGAATATTAATCTTATTAAAATGTCTTTGGTGTTTCGATTCTCGATGAATAAAAAGAAATAGCGAAAAAGAACAGAAAATAAATAAAATAAAAATAAAAATAAAAATAAAAAATAAAAATAAAATAAAAATAAAATAAAAATAAAAATAAAAAAAATAAAAATAAAAATAAAAATAAAAATAAAAATAAAAATAAAAAATAAAAATAAAAATAAAAATAAAACTAAATAAATAATTTAAATAACCACTCTATACTATTACCTATTCCTTACCGACGGAGCAGCTACTGCTACGTAGGCTCATCCGTGCTCAGGCTTGTAGAAGAGAATTAGTGCATTGATATTACGAAATATATGTGATACTTCTTGTGAAGTAACGAAGACCTTCGCAATCAATTTTCCGTTCATCCTTGAAATAAAATTAAATTGTATGTGTCAACGTCGTCGACAAACTCGGGCTCCAAAGCATGATCTTCCTGAGTCCTCGCTCAGCTGAGCCTCTTTTTACCCCCGTTCGTCTGAATTTCTTTTTTGACTCTGAAAAAGATTAACGGTCAGAGACAAGAAATTTTTTCGGAAATTTCGACAAAAACGATTTCGATATTCTTCTTTGTCCTTCAAGGATCAATATTTGAAAGCGTGGGGTCGTTTAGACGTTGTTACTTAGGTAGTTGTTGGTGACTCTCCTTTTCGAGATTTTCCAACCGATATTTTTGCTTTCCATCCTTGCTGGTGGGGGGGGGGGGTTTCTGTTGTTAATGCGGAGGTTTCGAATATTCTCTTTCGCGGACACGCCTTAGGTACTCGCGATTCGAATATATTATCATTAGGCGAAATAAAATACTGTATACATACTTGAAGAAGCAGAATATTGTTAGGCTTCTGGTCTTATTCGTATCTTAAAGCGTATAATGTAAATTAATTAATATTAATATATATGCCATGTCCACTTGAGATAAACTCCCGTCAAGGACAAGATACTTTTTATAATTTATTACGAAATATATTCAGATATATTGAGTAAATAAGGGAAAAAAAAAGAAAAAGGAAACCGATCCTAGCTGACCAAAGAAAAGATCACATAGAATGAAAGATGGACAAGGTCATTGTGGCAAGTACCGGTATAGAAGTGTACCAGGGATACAATATTAATATGTTGTGATGTTAATTTGTGCATTTTACTTTTCATCCTATTCCATATATATACTTATTCACTCGTACCCCATACACCGGGTATATTATATTATACAATATAACTTTAAAAAACAAGTATAGAGAAATAAAATGAAGAGTTATAATCGGGAGCCCAAGAAGAATGATATATATAAGCGACAGCCAGGGTATCGCCGAAAGTTGGGGGCCGTACAATCAATTACTCCATGGTAATAACTCAAAGATTAAAGAAAAGGGAAAGAGCAGAGTAGAGTAGGGTAGAATAGAAGATCCGGCAGGGTCCAGACTCGTTAGACTTCCCGTAACAAAGGAAATATATCATCACAGATGAGTCGAGGAGGAATAGTAACTCGGTACTTACTCGCGTCCTCGCAGGGCTTCCCCAGCCTTTGTTGAAGAACGCAAATTGCGACAAATATTCCAAAAAAAAAAATTCAACGCTGCAAGGAGAGAACTACAAATGCTCCACAAAAAAGAGAAAAAAAAAAGGTATTTCAAAGACAATCAAAAATAAAACATCGCAAATGAAATTCGCAATACGCGGACTTTCGGTGAGACCTTCGCCTAGAACGTACTGGTGTTCGGTTCTGGGATTGCCTGTTGGCAGGTGCGGTCTTCTCGGTACTCTCCAATGGAAATGTATTCGCGTGAACAATCGGGTAGCGGCGTTGCCGACCTTTGAGCACTCCCGTCTGCCGTCATAACCCGAGGTCTGCTAAGTAGCTCTTCGATTTCGGCTTCCCGTTGTGCTTCAATTTCGGCCTGCTGGGCGTCTCTCGGGAACTCCTCGCTTGTCTTCTTCCCGCGCAGCCAGCCCTGCTGTAACTCCGAGCTTGCTTCCTCCTCGAGCCTCTTGCGGAGCTCGACGTCCTTCTCGATAGCTTGAAGTCATCCACCTATATTGATATCGGCTTATTAGTAGCCGAACCTCTAAGATTGCACAAAGTTTTTATATAAAGCCAGGAAGGAAACACAAGTGAGATAATAAACTTACTTCGGTAGGTAGAAATGTGACGCGGATGGCGATGATGGAGAGGTCAAATATTACGCATGCGGATACAACGTATAACAAAACGACCCACCACGTCAGGTCACGACCAAATGCTCGCCGAAAAGCGCGCCTGACATTAATTGAAAATCTTCGTTGTATGTTCTATCCAATATGCCGTTCCACATTAAACTATAGTTTCGGAGAATTAAAGATATTTGTTAGGAGAATATTTCAAGTATTATGCAGTTGGTTGTGAGGACTCGGGACGTACCATCCTGCTAGAGATAAAAGACACTTATAACTGCAGTAATGGACTTATTGTGCATCTCGACAATTTGCATCTTGAAAGACACGAGAATGACCACGGCTGTGAAGTAAGCACGCCCATGCCGAAGATCCCGTTTCACGAAAAATGATCCTTCCTGCATATAAAGTCAACATGCAGTAGAATATTATAGCAGCATGGCAAGCTGCCAGGAACATCCAGGCGATATAGGATTTAATATTGAAATAGCTCCGTTGGTTATAAACGTAGAGTTCTGGAACAGCGAGCAGTGTCGAGGCAGCCAGATCTTCTCGAAAATTCCCATGAATATGACGGGTAGCGAGGTGAAGAGGTATTAAACTGGCTCAGCTCCAAGGCTCGTAGATGCTAGTGCCAGCGTAACCAGCCCATCTCTGGTACATGGCCTGTGTAAGATAGAAGAGCATTTCTTTCCAAAAGGTTCCGAGGATATATTTACAAGTCCTGACATAGTTCCACCGACCATGCACGAGGAGGAGCTTGAGCAAGAATCTAAACTGGGCGACGGAGTAATCCGAGCTTCGAGCGGCTGCAAGGCCTTCTTTTCCGGTTATTCCAATGCCGACATGCGCTTCCTGTATCATTGCGATGTCGTTCGCCCCGTCTCCAACGGCAAGCGTGATTGATTTCTTCACTTTTTTCTTATAGATCGTACGAGTGCTGCTTTCTGGTTGGGGCTTGCGCGACAGCATATGACGGAGTCGCAGTTCACTGTTAGATCAAAAGAAGAGCCTGAAGCTTCGCCCCTCTTCGATTGCAGCGAGCGTTGCCCCTGACCGACAAGTCTACTGTGAGCGACATTTCCTTCTTTCAGTCTGGCGGCTGTTCGTGTGAGGTCTTGCTCAAGACGGCCATCAGCCACGTCGAAGACGGTTACGTCAGAGTAGTCCTTAACTAATCTACACGAATGACCAATGTTGACAGCTGTTTCTCGTTTGTCCCCTGTCAGCATCCACATCTTGATGTTTGCTCTTCGTAACTTGTCAATTGCCTCGGGAACGCCTTTTTGGAGCTTATCCTCGATTCCCGTTGCTCCAGCAAGTTCAAAGTCAACTTCAATTTCTTCTGCAGCTGTTCAATCATCTCTTGCCTATTAACAAGGCTGGTCGTCGCCTCGCTGTATAACTTCTGCCAAGCGCCAAACTCGTCTTCTTCTAGATAGCGGTATGCATACAGGAGGGTTCTTAAGCCTTCGGTTGCAAACTCATGGACGTGTTGGAAGCATCTTTCGAAAACCATATTTTCATTTGTGCGATCTATCGTCAATAATATCCTCGCTCGTGTCTCTTTCTAGCGCGCCTAAAGTTTCACAATCGCGATAGAAAAACGGTTATACTGCTGGATGGTCGACCAAGGTTGCCTTCGGTAGGCTCTTGTTGATCAAATGTTCCACGGCGGTGTTTAAGCCAATTGTCCAAATCTTCTATTCGGGAACCCCTTTCCCAGACATGTTCGGGAGGTTCATGCTGGGGTGACTCATACTAGGGCGGCTCATGCTGGGTCCACTGACACTCGGCCGACTCATGCTTGGTCGTCGTCCAATTGAGGCCATACTGCGGCGACTCTTTGCTGGGTATTAGTGTTTTGATGGAAGGTGCTACTGCGGCGTATGAACTCCTGCGCTTCGAGGCTGCGCCGTTCGCTGGCGAACCTCTCCACCTCTATCATTTTCCTTGCTGCAAGATCATGAAGACGCAGAAGCTCTACCATAGTCGAGTCAGCACCTTTCGATAATATGCAAATCTTTTTATTGGGGAAGCGTAAAACGATCGACATCCTCTTCCTTTTGCTGGAGAATTCAATAATCTCAAGGATCTCGTATGTTTCTTCGGTAGCCGGCTCATCGGGACCATTTGGAAACATCTTGATCGTTACGGTTCCCCTTGCCGGTCAACACTATGTATCCCAGCTCCTTCGCGGCTTGCACAAGTGCAATTTCGTCTGGAGACGCAGCCTGATATTTGATATCACCATCCTTGCTCTTTCTGGGAGGCATGTATGGCAAAGAGCCATGCACATGAGGAACATCCGGGTTCGCGAGCGTAGAAGGTATGTGGATGTGTTTGGAGATATTCGATGAGATCCCTCGTCGACAGAGCCGGCTGGGCTTGCGAGAACACCGCAGATACCCTTTTGGAGTTCATGCTTCTCCTGTTCAGCACAGATGACTGCCTTTGAGGTGTGCCAGCCTGAGGTGTATTTTGACTAAACCCTTGATGCTCACCATCAACCAAGTTCTCCAGGTTAAGACTTTTTCTTTGGCTTCTGCCTTTTTCCCTTTCTTCTTGAGACGTCGTTTATGCCAGAGATGCGGCCCTTTTGGTCCATCACTGTCAAGATTATGCGTCAGGCGTAGCCTGCCACACTTAGACGCCGAAACAACATGACGTTATCTGTCAAAGTTCCTGTTTTATCGGAGAATATGTAACTTCGAGTCCGTAACATTGATTAGTACACCTATACGTACTTAAGTTAAAAAAGAGGAACTAGACACACACACCTGACTTGTCCCAATTCTTCATTTATTGTGGATGTTCGAGTTCAAAGGGTGTTGCTCGCCCCATCGTACATGTCAATATCCAAGCGAGAAATCCATTTGGCAAACCTTGACGATTTCCAGACTGACATAGAGCGACAGCGGATAAGGGTGTTGAACATGATACGTACGATGCAAAGACTGGGAAAAGAGACACGCTTGCGTTTTCGAGGTACCAAGACTTCCTCTCGGTAGCGTTTCTCCATACGATATAAAGATCGTGAGCAGAAGGGAAAGTAAAAGTATAAAAAACACCATGAAGAACACTACACGGTTAATTGCACCTTGTAGTCTTGGTGCCTTCGTCCTTGGTCTCTTGTTCGCACTAAAGTTTAGAGATCAGTCAGAAAAGTCAAAGAAAGGTCAACGTTATATACTGATGATTCGGGAGCTTTGACTCGTACTTCATGCGAATTTTTGCCTCTTCTCCTGTAAAAATAACTAAACCCCAGAGCATATTTGTATTACGAAGTACGCTGCCGCGGTAAAGGATTTGTCCATTCGTTAAAGGTTTGACGGTTTCGCCTATCCGGATCTTGCCCTCGAAATTATATAAGTCCGCATTTGGATCTTCCACCGTCACTTCCTCATCACATCGCCGATCACTGATAAATCTTGAAAATGTTCGGAAACAACGGAATCTGCTGCTTCCTTGAGATTGGTTTCGCCATCCAGAGCCGCTGTCTCGACGTACGCAGTCCCTTTCTCGCCGTCCGTTGTGAGGAGTAACAAGTCTGCAGGACCTTCGTCCCTCTTCAGTTGACGATATCGCTACCCTAATGGTACTCCATTTTACCGCTTTCCAGGATTCCTCAACTTCTTTCTTCTTCTCGCGACCCAATATAAGCACACGAGCTTCTGTATTATTTTCCACGCGATCCTGGCGATAACGTCGATAATCATCGAAACCTTCTTTTGCCATGGATATCGAAATGAATATACAAAGCGGCACGAATGTAGTAAGCCTTCCGGTGGTGCTCAGGTTAGGTATCAATTGCAAGATTGATATGCATAAGAAATAAAAGTTGGCCAATTTCGAAAACTGTGCGACCAATTGGCGGGAAAGAACGTCCATATTGTATATCGGCTAGAACGTATAGAACTTTATCGACAAGATAGTTAGTAAGAAAAGTAATCAATTTTGCTTAATTGTTATCTTCTAAAGGAATCAGCATTGAGAGATCGCGATTACTTGTTTATATAATGTTTCCTGTCCTCTCATCTGTTAGGATCGTTTTGATCTGTTTGTGCAAACATTAAGAGATATTTACGACCATCTTTCGTTGGAGGAATCTCTTGTATTCGCAGCACTATTTACGTAGATTTTGATATATCGATTTGAAGTTTGAAAAAGAATGCCGATTTCCACCTTGGCCACCTTTTTTAAGCCGCGAGAATAAGAAGCAGAAACTGAACTCTTGCCGGTGTTCTCGTTCCCAGACCTTTTCGAGATATCGGTTTCAGCCTTGGACGACGCATTTATCGAACTCAGTTCAATAACAGTTCCAGTGGCGCGTCGCAGGAGGATTCGGGCCTGTAGCGTTACCAGCAGAATTATTTGTGCTTTCGGTGCCCTCAGTTCGATCTGCGGCGTTGCGAAAAAATAGCTGGCGGCGGAGACTGTATCCGCGGCTCCCCCTATGTGGGCGAAGTTGGGGATGTAGGCGAATTCGGTTGTTCGTGGTCCGTACGATTCTGGTCCTGCTCCGGAATGCTAAAACCCGGGACGGCAGGTAACGGCGCCGGAGACGATTCGTGGTTGGAGAAAGGCGCGTTTTCGCCCAAAGCCCTTTGCGCACTGGGAGACGATGATCGAGAGTTTGCGTCAGACCGCCGGTTACCTGCCGAGGAGGCGAAGAATTCGCCCGGGGCGTCTAATGAAAACCGCACCCGCTGTTCAATCTCGGTCGAAGGCGCACGGGAAGACTCTAAGCTCCTTGGACTCGAACTGGAAATTCTCTGATCATCTGGCTCGGTCTGCGAAAGGGGTCGTTCATCCTCGTGGTCGGCCATCGCTTACGGCGCGATTTTCCAGCGGGTTTGGTGGACCGTGTTCAATCCTTGTCGCGACAAAGAGAAAGCGCGCAACAAACGACAAAGAGCAGTCTTCACATATAATTTACTAAAAAAAAAAATTTAATGAAATAAATAACGTCTAAGACCCAAGAAAAAAAAAGGAAGAGAATATCCTTTGAACCACTACTTTGTACTAGTTGATAGCAACCATAGACTCGGCAAGCGACAGAGTTCGAGGAAGGTTTAGACAATAACAGGAATAGGTGTAGCCGGGGAAAGCTTGAAGAAAAGAGTTTCTAGAATGCCAAAGTTACAAATGGCATCCGCTTTTCGACGACAGGCCGAAATTGTGCAAAGATCCGAGATGTAACATCGCCAAAGTAGACATCCGTAAGAGAAAACGGAGAAGAATGATGGAAGATCGAAAAAGAGAGGATGGGGAATCGAGGTAGAGAGATAATAATGAAGAGGAGGACCGTGTATATATTTTTTACACGAAGTCCTTCATACCGAAATGACAATAGGGAGAGGAGGTGGCTGTGAACGACTCCAAGACGAAGAGAAGGAGGGGTGATTGGCATGGTTGCGTATGCTAAGGTAATTGGCAGTAGCCACGCCACATAGTGGAGCTAGGACATTTGACGACGACGACGACGACGATAAGACCAAAAAAAAAGGGAAAAAAATTTCAACTTCCCCCCATTCATTCACAAGTATGTAGTAAGTAATCGTATTATAGTAAGCAGTATTGTTATTCTGCTCTTTAGCCGGTATATGTATTTCTTTGTTTTTATCGAGGATTTTAATGGAAGAAAACCGCTTTGGAAGCGACAGAAATAAGATTTTACTTCCCCCTGTGCTTTCTTACTACCATGCATACAAGGAGCAGCAACAATCTTCCCGGGAAAAGAAAAAGGAACACCTCCCTCTCATAACATTGACAAGGTTATATCATTTTTCTTTTCTTTCTATTTTTGAAACTCATCTTTTACTTGTCAGAAATAATTGAGAGGGCAGTCTTCACCGGCATGTCCGCGAGTTCGGCGCGTATCTACCTACATCAAGGTACATGGCTTCCGTGAGTTGTCACTATCATCGTCGCCTCGCGATTAGCTCTTTAACGATATGAACTCGACCAATAGCGACTCAGGAACGAATACACCTCCGACTGGCCGACGGGTGGACCTCGACCTGTCGGGTGCATCTTTTCGCCAACCAGCGTAATTCAGCTTGGACGCTATCTCGTCGGTTATGATTTCCTCCCCACGAATCCCGTAGATATCGGCGATTTTGGGGCAGAGACCGGCGAGGGACGACTGGGAAGAAACGAAATGGACAAGATGAAAAAAAAAAAAAAAAAAAAAAAAAAAACGTTCTCACCACCCAATGCCGTTATAGTTTATATATGCACCTCTTTTTTATTTTTATTTTTTATAGCAATCCTCATGCGACACACATATACATCTGATAATAAATGTTTTGATCTTGTAGTGTGAGGTGAATCTTTACCTTCGATCAAAATATCCGCAGATGATTACAATGTGGATTTCGGATTGTGCTTCATTCGGATGATTCTAATACCGATTTTTCTTCTCTCCCCTTCTCTGCCTTTTTCGTAGGCAGAAAAAAAAATCTTCCTAGGTACTGAGTGTATCAATATATTCAACAAATCGGTATTGCTCCGTTCACCGAACTCACCTCCGATTGAGGAGCTCGATAGCATCCCTATCGCGTCTTCGAATTCGAGTCTAGCGCACAGAAAATGCCAATAATGTGCAAGGTTATGGTCTTAACTTTCTCCGCAGATTGAGCAAGTAGAAAAAGTTGTTCGGTAGCCTGTCCATGCACGTGGAGCAGCTATCGCTTGGGCCTGACACTTGAGGAAAGCAAAATGAACTGCAGTATGCACGATGCCAGTTTTTTTTTTTTATGCACATGCAAGTTGGAAAAAAAAAAAGGGTAGAAAACAAAGGGATCCAATAAAGGTTTGCTTCCAAAGGTTCATAAACTTTTATTTATTTATTTTTTAGGCTCTTGAATCCAAGCACCGCTGATTTTTACTCCATTTGCAGGTTCCGTGAATCCCGAATTATCCAATCCTGGCACGCTCACTTGTCACAGCGTTGATCAAAAATATAGAGCCTCAATCCATTGTGATGAGAAATACAAATGTCAACTGTCGTTACACATTAGAACATATAAAACGGTAATTAAAAAAAAAAAAACCAAAGTCCACACTGGAGGCTATCTATCGAAATCTTGTTGGATATGAACCTAAATGTCTTTGCTGTGCACCATTAATGCGCATTAGCGAGACGTTGGTTTAGTTGGCGTATGCAGCATTGTGGACCGCTATTATTACTCGCATAATGATATCATGAATGACACGAGGCCCAGTTCTCTGTTTTCCTCCTGTCGCATTCTTTGGCGCTGTTCGCAAGTGTATTCTGTAACTGAGAGCAATGCAACTAGCTTTCTAGCAATGCGTTGCTACTGAAGTTGGATCGCAACTGATCTTTTTTAGACCAATGTCCTGCTATCGTCCGCGGGGGCTTGAATAATACTGAAACGACTAAATCTGGAGCCGGAGGAACAAGGTTGGACCAGCACCCAACGATCGTATAGCAATCTTTTTTAAATTGGATTTTCCAGAGCCTCGGGGCTCCGTTCAGCGCATCAAGGACTTGATCAGCACTCAAAAAAAAAAAAAAAAAAAAAAAAAAAAAAAAAAAAAGAAGAAGCCCTTGCTTTATCAAATAAGCCTTTAAACAAAGACCTGTACCTCACAACGCCTAAAACACATAACATTGCGGCGCTCTAGTAATCTGGTCATGCTAGCTCACTGCTGGTTTCCCTGTGTTTATAATTTCAACAAATGGAAAACTGCGAGTATTCATAGTCTACTTGAACACTTCGATTCATGGATTTTTTTTGACAGCGGCATTACTCGGTTTTTCGGTGTATCTACCTAACCTCTGTAGCCCTGCTACAATCCACTTTCCATAGATGCGTTGGCCTATGCCACCAGAAAGGGTTGTCAAAGTATTTTCGTTTCAATATAAAAAATCCCCCCTTCCCTTTCGACAATTCTTGGCAGCCAGTATCATGCATTTATTAAAAAAAAAAAAAAAAAAAAAAAAAACACGTTCATATATATTATATATATATTGTGTATTCCTAGACTGCTATTTAGATCACAGGAACTATGTTTATATTCTAGTCTTGTATTATCATCTTTCGAGAGGCGTATACTTCTAGACTATAATTTCTATTGTCACGAAATATAATAATATTACGGCACTGACGAAAGATAAAACACTCGAAACAATTTTTCAGCTGTGATGCACCCACCGATACTCTCGAGTCTCGGCAAAGCAAGACTACGCGGAACGACAAAACAAAGGGATTCGCTTTGTGAACTCAAACCCCAATTAATTCCCATACCTATCCCCTTTCCTTTTTTGTTAAACCAGGTTTGTGTCCCACTTCCCTGTCGTTTTTATTTCGTTTTTTTTTTTTTTTCCTCGTCTTTTTCGCTTATTCGCGAACAAGCAAATGCAGCTGATGCCTTTTGCTCTCTCTCACGTCTTTTTGTCTTTCCTTTCTGCAGCCCATTATTTCGCTTCAATTTGCCTCCAGGGAAACTGTGAACTGCAAGAAGAAATGCTGTCGCCGCTTTCAAAGCGTGAGAAAGGTGCCGCGGCACCACCATTATTATTATTATTATTATTATTATTTTTTGGCCTTGGGCATTTCAAATATGACAAGGACCGCACAGGTATGGCAATTTACAATGAATGTTAAGGCGTGGCAAGGGGTATTTTTTTTTTCTATATCTCGTGCTTGTCCTATTTTCTTTTTTGCCGTACTGGAAATACTCTTTCTTACCTTACCTTACCAATTTGACGTTTTTAGAGTTACCGTACTTCGGCCGTTACGGAAAGAGGCGACCTTTTCTTGTAAGCCTTTTGTTGAACCAAATCCACTTTAGTCTAGCCCTGACGTTTTTGCACTCCTTAGACAATCTTTGTGCAAATTACCTAGGTAGTCTCTAACATTTTTTTTAAAAGATGGCTATTGACTTAGTATTTCTCTTCCCTTGCGAACTAACGTGATCCTGCAGCGGCCTTGTTTCTTCTCTGAAGCGGTTCGTGTCCGTTATCTGTTAGAAGAGCTGTCCCCGAATCCCTCGAAACACCGAATTGTCTCATCAACGATAGTTCTTTCTTTTTTTCAACCCAAAAAAAAAACTTTTTTTTTGGGGGGGGTTAAAGTATACCTATATAAGTAACTATATGATAGGTATTAAGGTCTCCCACGCTAAAAACGATATTAAAAAAACAATCGGAGGCTCTCGAAGAAGGAGAGATCTAAGACTTCTTATCTGAACTGACCCCCCTTTATTATCTCTCTTGAGATCTTCTCGAAGGGTTCGTTCGATTGCAATAAGAAGTCAACTGTACACAGTAAAAAGAAAAGAAAAAGAATAAGAGGCGACCGCGGTGAGTAATTAACAAAATTAAAATCGATACTGTTACCAGCTATTTTTTTTTTTTTTTTTTTTTTTTTTTTTTTAAAAAAAAAAAAGGCTACCTTCCCCGGACTGAAAAAAGTCTGGTAGCGTAGTAGTAACACACGATACCGATTTCTAATATCACAGTCCATAATAATGTACTTACACAACTCAATCTATATGTGTTCGTCACTATCAGATACTTATTAGGGCTAAGGGGCATTTGCTGATATTCTAATACCTCTCGCTCCTGCCTGTATCATTCGGCCGCAGACTATCCAAAACTAATTCTTCCATACCCCCCGTATCTCTTTTCCAAATTTATAAGAAAAATAGTTCCGTTGAGCAGCAGTAATTATACATTCGATCTACAATCTTGATATCTCACATTCAGCTTCGTGACTTTGTAAGACCGCGATATAAACTACGTTAAGGAGCAAGAAAGCTTCGTTTAGTAAAAGAACTAGAAATCATCAGTGCTTTAGTCTACCTCGTTTTCTTTTCAGTATTGTGTGTTTCGAGAAAAGAAAAATATAATAATATACTTAAGTATAGAACAGAGAGAAAAAGAAAAGAAAAAAAAAAAAAAAGAACAAAATTTTGCCTTCACACCAAAACAGCCATGAGGAAGGAAATTTATTTCTGATCAATTTCTTTTTTTCCCTCATATAGCACCAGCCAGCAGTAAGATAATAATAATAATAATAATTGTTCTTTCTTGGTCCAACCCTTTAGTCTCCTTTTTTTTTTTTTATTTTTTTTATATAATAATTAATAGAGCTACTAAAATAATATTTTTTTTCTTTTTTTCCAGCCCAAAATCAATCTATTTATTACCAATCTTCTCCCCCCAACAGTCCACTCCGACATTTTTGGTCTTCTTTCTATTAAGAAGTATTATTTTATTTATTTTTAATTATTTATCAATAGATATACTTATTTTTTGTATTTTTAATTTTACAGGTGAATGCTTAAGCATAATAATAATAATAATAATAATAATCAGTAGCAGTGTGGTAAATAATCTATATTATTTTGCCCATCCCCATCCGTCTCTCCCTTTTTATTTTCCCATAGAAGTATTGTTATTGTTATTATTATTATTATTTTTCTACTCTCTCTCCTTAAGGTTCTACTCTCCCTTTCTATCTTATTTTTTTTACTATATATATTAATTATTCCAAAGAACCCCCCCGCAAGGACAAATAAAGAATACTAAACTCGCTTCCGTCCAGAGCACACGAGCCCTTTTCCTTCTTTATTATAAAACCACTCATATATATATATTATCATTATATTTAATACTCATCTTCATCTTCATCTTCATCCTCCTCTACTGGTTTTCATTTCATGGTTTCTGGGAAACGATAACCTCGACATTGTCTTCGTCTCTCGCCAGGGGTGGAAAGGAACGAGTTTGTTGGATTTTTTTTCTTTGAACCCCCGAATAATATTTTGCCTTGGGTAGTCGTGGGACGATTTAATTGAACAAAAAAAAAGGAAAAGTAGGCCCTATTTTTTTTTTTTTTTTATAACCCTTTAAGAGTATTTGACAACCCTCAAGAACAACAGCCACCTAAGGGAGGAGAAGGCATGGAAAGGACTATTTTCTGGCTGTGTTCTACTTCATGCGACGGATATCACAGTTCTTCCAACAAGTGCCTATTTTTCCCGGTCGGTGGTGCTCAGTTGAGTCTTAAAATAGCATTGAAAAAAAAAAAGAAAAAAAAAAGAGGAAGACTGGAGTTTATTACTTTTAACGTTTATAAAACTTCTCGGTGAAGAGGGAGGAGTCTAAAATTACAAAACGTCACCGTTCGCCGAATCTTCGTCAGATGGTTGTTTTCTCATGTCATGACTAACGCACTATATCTTTCTCCTAGGAGCATCGTTTAACTTGATACGATTGTTCTTAGTGGAACCTCACGACAAAATAATATTTTCTCAGAGATACCTCACTATTGCATCCCTTCTTTCCCTTTTTATTCTTCTCGTTCCTTTTCCGTATTTTATCCTCCTATACATCTACAAATCGCTGGAAGCCTAGGTAGCTCCTACGATGCGTGAAGTAAATTTCAGTATCCCAAATGTCAACAAAGCATCGGTGGGTATAACTACTGCCTATACGACCGAAGAGCCCTCGATTGTACATCCACGCTCCCTCTCATCAACTCTCTCAACCACCTCGCATACCTCACAACCTCTTCGGCCCGTATCCGGGATATTCTGACGGTGGATGGAGGAGTGGAAAGGCTGGTGTGCATTCTGAAAGATGGCAGGAGCCGGGACCTGATGAACATGTGGAAGTGGAACCTTGCATTCCAATGCGTGTAAACATAGGAGTTCGAGGTTCAGAGAACGTACGGACGAGAGTTGTCGAGGCGGACATGGTCCCAGTCATTGCTACGATACTCGACAACTATATACAAGTCTTTGAACGGCAAAAGACGAAGACTGATCCTGCTGCAAAACGGGGTGGAATGGCACCTTGCCTGCCACCCGTCTCCGGGAACCGAGACCTTCCGCCATGAACGCCTTTGACAGGCCCGAGAGGCCGACAGGGTTTACCAGTCACTCCGTCAGGCGTCAGCCTCCGCCCCCTTCCATTGAGATACCCGTTCCGTTCCCGAGCGCCATTCCTCAGGACCAAGCGAGTTCAGTATCGGACACTACTCCTACACCGACCGCCAGTCGACCTTCCTCTGCCAGACCGCAGTACTCTCACCACCGGAGTAACTCTGATGTTCGCTTTCAGAGTAACGCTCAGCTTGCGTTATCGCTCGGTGGCGGCAACACTGGCGGGCGAAACCAGCAAGGGTTGGACTCCATTGAGCTTCGGCTTCCGACCAGTTAGGGACGCCGATCGGCTACCGTCTATGCTTGGTGGACCTTCGCAGCCTGAATCTCCTACTACTCCTAACCCGACCTCATCTCAAACCAACATCGCCGCACTGACCACGATCCGTGTTCCGAGACGCCAAACGAGACCTGCCATTCACCATCGCAGATCCCTTTCCAACGAGTCCGAAGATGCGAATGCCGATGAAGTTTCATCGAATACTTCTGGTGGTGGTGACAGTAATAGCGCGGAGCCCATTGTAGATTTGCAGCCCGGCGTTATAAGCATAAGGAGCGGCGAGGGAATACTAGACTCCGAGGAGAGTCAGGTGACTCTGGAGAGTACGCATGGAGCGGACAACCAGGAGACTGAAACCTTCAATATCACGCATCGGTCTCCGATCGACGGAAGCCTTCTCAACCCTGCAGGCGGTGCTGCGGATCCCGTCGTTGGTTCTCACCTGTCCCCGCCGCGGCTGCCAATGTTCCACCGGTCATCCCGCCGCCGAATTATCTCGATACTTCCTCGACTCACCTCTCACCAAGTGGTCCTCCCTTCGATGCCTAGAGAGGATGATGTCCTGATGTCGCTCCAATTACTCGCCTATGTTTCAAAGTACACCAATCTGAGGACCTATTTCCAAAAATCGCACCTTGTCCCGAATCTGTCGATCAATTCTGAAATTCATCTTCTGGACGAAATGGAGGACGTTCCACTTCGCCAAACGCCTGTGGAGCCAATTGAGAGTACTTGGTGCCTGACGACTTCAACATCTTTCCTTTAGTGGAAAAATTCACCGTCAGACACCACCCTCCGGATATGCAATACTGGGCTGGTGTCGTCATGAGGAATCTTGCAGGAAGGATGATTCGAAAGGCGGCATACGTCAATGCGCATACTTTCAATGTGGGAAGTGGGAGGAATACACTAGGCAATTCGCAAATGCAGGCGCTGCAGGAGAACGAAATACTGCAGCAAGAGTGCCAGAAGAGCGCTTGGGTATATCACAGACATTGGTGTGTGGCGGCTCAGACATGAAAAAGATTAACCGTCACGTCGCTTAATCCGTTCACTCTCTCCCCTTTCATTGGTCTCTCTTAACTCTCTTCACATATCCTCATCCGTAACCTCATTGACCCCACCTTCTACTCCTGTACTCCCATTTGTTTTGCTCTCCTATCTCCAAAGACTTTTTACGTTTTCTGTTTCTTTGCGTGAACTACCCATTTCTTTTTCCCCCTCGTTTCAATTTTCATTGTCTATACATGATACCAAAATCTTGATGTTCGCCCTGTATCTTATCTATTTCCTTTTGCCCGATACATATATATACAAACATCAATATCTCATTTCTCCCTTTTTTTTTTTTTTTCATTACTGTTTGGCCTATTCTTTTTTCTTTGTAGTTGGTGTTCAATGTTGATTTTCGGGAGCTTTTGATTCTCTTTTTTGTTTTGTTCTCCATCCACCGGGTTCAAAAACTTGTTTTTGACGTTGCAGACGGTGCTGCTGTTCATACCAACATTATTGACACAATGATAAGAAGACAATATTTATTATTATTTCTTCCCCTACAGAAGGGGGAAAAAGGGCAAATGGGTAGGATGCTTTATGCCCTTCTGCTTACCGATCGGTGTACATTTTATCTCTTCATTTGGTGTTTCTTTCTCTCTTTTTTCTTATTTCTCCTTTTTTACAAAAAACCCTTTCTTCTCACTGGTTTTGGGGTTTCACTTCAACATTTATATCTTGCTACGGTTTCATTCAGTTTTCTTTTTTTCGATTCTTGGTTTGATATCTTCTTTCCATATAATTCTTCATTTATCTTCATGCAAGCGACATTTTGTCTTTTTCAACCTTAGCCTAAAAAGGGATGCCTTTGGGGTTTCGTGTTCTACCAAAATACTTATTTTCGAATATATCTATTATATATGTCCTGTCTACAAATACTACTACCATTACCACCATGAAATTACCGAGTTTCTACTCTCTTCCTTCATGACTGCTGTTGATTTCGTGTGCCGTTTTGATGCAAAATGCTTTTCTCGCTCGTGGGTGTCTTTAGGAAACCTTCTTTTGGCCTTTTTCTTTTTTTATAATTGATTTGATATCATTCATCTTTGCGAAACAATAATATCCCATTCTATATATAATGACCGGGCGGATGTGCTGCTTATCTCTCTTACAATTAATCTTTCATTCTATATATAAGTATTCAAGTTTCAAGCTCTCTTTTTTCTTCGTCAATTGCAAAAAATCAATTAATTCGGATATCAAAAAAAAATTTTTTTTTTCGTAGATTGACTTTTGATATACAGAAATATCAAGTGGTCAGCTTAATTGATACTATAGGGTGGATATCTATGATATCCTTCATGAAGACGATGCTAATACAGGATATTGAATCCTCCGCGTAACCCGCAGTTTACTACTCACTCGTCCTGCAGGCCACTTCATCCAAAGAAACATGCCATCTATATCCACTTAGCCAACAACTAACATTGCTTGCAGTAATTAACAATTGCACATTGGCAGTGCTAGAATATCAAAATCGATAATATCTATCATTCAGCCATTCCTTCTCTCTCTCTCTCTTGATATTTATATCCCTATAAGGGTTCCAATCAAAAGTTTACACGACTCAAGCGCAAGGACTACCATATTACATGGTTGATAGTAGAGAAACAAAAAATAAAAACAAATAAAGTAAAAAGTTTGATGCAGAGCGGTGGTCCATTAATCCAAGTGAATTGTGTTATAGAAAAGAAGTAGGCAGGTAATTGCTATTTTCCTCTTCAAGCTTAATTTTTTGTGTGGTCTTTTGCTGAGTCATTCATTAATAACAATTTTTAATTGGCCGGACCTTTTGCTATTTCTTCTATTTTTATTTTTTTTATTTTTTGGGTTGCCCTTTATTATTATTTTTGAATTTCTAACCGAGAAATTGCGACGAAGGTATACTTTTTCCAACCACCATCTACTCATTCCCCATCGCAGAAAGGGGAATTCAGTTCAATTCAACGTCCCCTGCGGCTAAAGATCAAGCACCCTCATCGTCATCATCGCCATCGCCATCGCCACTGACATCACCTCTAGCATCAAGGAAAACGTTCCCAGCCATGTCTTCATCCTTTAAATCCGCCGTCAAGGCGCAATCCTCCTTGCAGGCCCGCCGAGCCGTCGCATCCCCGACCCTTCCCCCGTCTCCACCCCTGGAGGAGGGGGAGTATCGACGCCGTCCGCCATTGGCAACGGCACCACCGGCAGCAAGAAGAAACGCCCCGCAAAGTCCAACGTCGTCTACTCCCAGCCAGCCGACACCGGCATGGGCCAGTACATAATGACGCAGGTCCACTTCGTCGTCCAGCACCTGCGGGAGAAGGAAATACCCTTGGCGGCCGCGCAGATCGCCGACTACCTCAACCGGCCCCTGGACTCGACGATGGCGCACGTGCTGAAGAACAACGACAGGGTGATCTTCGACCCGCGGACGCAGACGTACGCATTCAAGCCGATACACACATCAGAGCAGCCAGCAGCTGCTGCAACACCTGCAGGCGCGGACGACGGCGCAGGATTGAGCGTTAAGGAGCTCAAGGACGGCTGGGCGGCGCTTTGATGCGATCGACGAGCTGGAGGCCAGCAAGGATATCCTGGTTACGAGGACGAAGAAGGACAGCCAGCGAGGATGGTGTGGATGAACGACAAGACGCTGAACGTCGAGATTGATCAAGGTATGGGCCTCACACAAGTACTTTTTTTTACTTAATTTTTAATTGCATAAGCAGTTGGTTAATACGGGAGCTCTATTCATTTCTATTTTTGTAGAATTCAAGGATATCTGGAATAAAGTCGTCCTCCCTTCGCCGCTGAATTACCCGGTGAGCTCGAGAAGGCACGTCTGAAGCCCACGAGTGTCGACCCGGCTACTATCAGAAGGCCATGCAGCCCGTTACCAATCGCAGCAGAAGAAACCCCGCCGCGGTCGCATAACAAACACCCATTTGGCCGGCGTTCTCAAAGACTACGCTTAGTAAATAGTTTTTCGAGAAAGCAAATATTATTCTGCTTTACGCGGTTGGAAGAAACGGCACACGCAAAACATAAAAGTTTATAGCCAATTTCAATGCCGCCGCGGCAAATATCGGAACTTATTAATCTTAATACTATTCTTTTTTTTTGTATCGTCCTTGTTCTCTAGCAGTAACAGATATCAGATTGGTCTTTGTTTTTTTCTATTGGGTTTCGTCCTTTCATACACTCGGCGTTTCAAAATCGTTTCAAATTCAGCATATTCTTTATTTTTTTTTTTTTTTTTTGGGTTTTTATATCATTTCTCTTCATGATAAAAGACGTTCCATCTATAAAGGAACAAAGACTGTATACTACCTCGTTTTCCTTTAGAAACCCCGCATCTAATTTGGCGCAAAGAATATTTTTGTCTTTCATCTTTCGGTTCAGTACGAATGAGTGAGATGAGATCCTCGACAAGGGTTCATTGAACATGTGTGTATGGGGTATTCCTTTAAGAAAGGAACTTCGCACAAAGATGAGATGAGACTCTCAACCTTGTGCGTACACTCTTCTTTCGAGATACCATCCTCATAGAGCACTTTCCGAGGTATTGTATCTCAATGAATTGCTCTCAGGTCAGGTGGCCGAGGGTCCAAGGCGTCAGACCTAGGTTTTATGATCAATCTGATGGATGTAAAAAGTCCTCGCGAGTTCGAATCTCGTCCTGATCAATAAATTTTTTTTTGCGCAGAGTTTTGAACTTTGT
Organism: Pezizomycotina sp. ARF18; assembly: GCA_002224055.1. Lineage (NCBI taxonomy): Eukaryota > Fungi > Ascomycota > Pezizomycotina sp. ARF18. The sequence continues at coordinate 53,554 of AZLU01000162.1, forward strand.
ACAGGATGACAATACTCAAGCTTGTACATACACATTCTTTCAAATCCCTATCTTCATAGGGCAGTTTGTATGGGAATGTATTTCAATAGCTTTAGATCAGGTGGCCGAGCGGTTCGAGGCATTAGATCGGGGTCGTTACGAGGAGTCTAATGGATCAATCCTCGCGAGTTCGAATCTCGCCCTGATCAATATCAAAAGTTTTCTTTCTTTTTTTTTTTTTTTTTTGGCCCTTGTCTTAGTTTTCATCAAGGCATCATGATGGACTGTCCCTCGGTACTCACGAGAATATACCTTAGTTCACTACTTCCTAGGCTATATGGAATTGGAAGGCTTTGGCTGTATTACTTAGTACCCCAAGAAAAGTGCTTTGAAAAATTCAAAGTACATGATGTTTTTTCATTAAGAAACTGATCAAAAGGACAATAATAAACAAATTGACCCAACATCCGACTAACTTTCCATTGAATCCCTCATTACCATTATTACTATTACCATATCGCTGACAATTGAACACCTTGAACGCCTTCATTCTCTTTTTTGTTGCAAAATAAACACATGTGCACATCGCGGGCAAATTAATGATACAATATAGTATATAGCTGCTTTCGATAAGGTAGCATGCTCAATCGTGTGCAATTAATCGTGCGGAGGTGAAGGCGAGTTTGCGTGAATATCCGGCAGCCAAATGCCTATTACGATTAGTAATTAGCAAAAATGTATTGTATGGTACAAATGAAAAGGGAGATATGACATACAACTTCTTTGTGCGCGGATGCGCAGATGTGATGGCGGGGGTTAACGCCATAACAGACGCAGGCGTTTTGGACTATCGAGCTCGTGGAACGGCTTGACGGTTCTATCCTTGGGGATCATTTTCGGGTAGATATCCCACATTGCGAGCGACTTTCTCCTTGACCTAATACGTACAAATTTAATTAATTATAAAACCCTCTAGGATGTAGATCATGTAACACAAGATGCGCACTTACCACCCATGATATACCTCGCATCCGGGGTAAAGCAAACGTCACCGCCTACGGACTTCGGCCCGCCGTTGCCGTCCCTACCGACCGGCGTAGGTCCCGTCCTCTGGAGGCGGACATCATGTCGCCCGAGTAGGCATCCATGATGTAATGCGCGTTGCCCTAGTACCGATGAGGAGGCACTTGCCGTCGTTGCTGAACTCCAGCTTCGTCCACTCTGGCATGCGTGCGGGATACGAGAACGCGCTAAGGTAACCCTCGTCCATCAACGGGAAACTGGCGAATGGTTCGCGTCGAAGGCGCGGACGTCGTAAAGAAATACGTGGGAGTGGTGGTGGCTGGCAACGGCGAAGATGACTCCGCTGGGGTCAAACGCGGCGTGGCTGATGGACGGGATGTTGAGGCAGCCGTGCGCGTTCTGCGAGCGGAGGTCCCAGAGGCGGACGGTGTCGTCGAGGGAGGCGGAGAGGAAGGTGTCGGAGACTGGGGAGATTTCCAGGGAGACGACGGGCCCTTTATGGCCGCGGAAGTACCGGATGTAGCTGTTGTCGTGGAGGGAGAGATAGCGGATAGTATCTGCAGAAAAAAAATTTTTTTTTTTTTTTTTGGTTTAGATAGTTCATGAATATGTCCATGTCGTTATATAGCCTCTAAATTATTTGCTTGTAGGCGCCGGTGCTTACCATCTATCATTGTGCTCGCGTAGATACATTGCGACGGACTGTGGGTGAATCTAGCCAGGTGAACGCCGTATTTCTTGCTATAAAGCTGTTTGAGTGCTTCCCCAGCTTGCAGTCGTACAGCTGGAGGGTATTGTCGTCGCAGGCGGCGAGGAGCCACTCTCCAGTGTCGTCAAAGTCGAGCGATGTTATTAGGGATCCCATTTCGTTGTTTTGCATGCTTTTAGAGGGCGGTATGTCGGCAGGAGCTCAGAGAGCTTCTTAGGCCCGGGAGGTGCAGGCATTTTTAACTTGGCTGACGCCAGCGAGAGGTTTACACTGACGGTTAATTATTTTTCTACTGTCGGATTTCTGGATCGTCGCTTCAGGCGGTAGCAGTCCCTTTTTATAACAGAAGTTTACGAGTCGGGTTTGCACTATGCTGTTACCCGTTTCAACACTTGTCCTTTTTTTTTTTTTTTTTTTTCCTCACTAGAGGGCTTGTTTCCTTTATTGGTGATGTTTCGGTATTCTTCTTTGTCTGCTTCGTCTATTCCTGTCTTTATCTCACTTTCCGTCTCGCAAACAACGGCAATCCACCGCTGATGTTTGTTCCCTTTGACGATGGATGTTGTTTGATGACGACTACTTTAGTTTTAGCGTCCCTTTGATCCCTAGATGACGATGGATCGCGCAAACGATGTTGGAGGTTGGAAGCTAGAACTCGAAGGGAAAAGAAAATCTGAACAAAGGAATTATTATCAATTATTATTACTGAATATTTTTTTTTTCCCCCTTGGCTTTAAAGGGGCTCAGAATATCTTTAATTTCAATAGCGCTAATCCTTTAAAGGGATTAGCGTCGTCTACCTTTTAACGGTTAATTGTGTGTCCGTCGTCCGACCCTTGCCGGTGCGCGATCGGAGGACGAAAGAGACAAAAATGCGTCAACGGCCGAAATGAAAAATACTTATCAAATAAAAAAGAATATATTGGGGGGAAATTTGATAGGCAGTACATTCATATATATACACTTATCTACCGAGAAGTAAACAGTACGTAATTACCACCTTTATACAGTCTTACATCAGCTGCCTAGCTGTCCCTGGGAGATCAATCGGAGGCTGGGAAATAGAGGCAGAAACAGAGGCAGAGGAGCGAAAACCGTATATATGCTAGTCTAGAAACCATCCCAACTCTTCTTCCCTCTGTCGCGAAGCTCTCTCTTTCTTTCGTCTTTGATTTTACCCAGTTTTCTCCCTGCAGCTAGCTTGCACTAGCGGAACTCCGGTTAAATATCCAAGCTCCAATTGCTATAGGGTCTGGACTTTTCCAACCACAATAATGCCACAGACGACGTTTGGTGCGTTCGCCGCCGGTGGTTTGGCAGCTTGCGGTGCAGTAACGGTCACAAACCCATTCGAGGTAGTCAAGACAAGGTCGGTTTCTTTTATCCGATTGATTTTCGCGCTAGGATTTCTGCTTGCTTTTTTCTCTCAGGCCAGGGAGAGCATGTGTGATTTAATTGCTAAAGGACCAATCCGTATAAATTCCAGATTACAGCTGCAGGGAGAATTGGCGGCCGCTGGTCAAACAAAGAAGATTTATACCGGAGTCCTTCAAGCGCTAGGTCTGATATACAAAGCCGAGGGAATCCGAGGTTGCCAGAAGGTCTTGGTTGCGCTGTTAGTAGTTTGCCCTCCTCATTCTCTGTCAAATCTTAGAAGAGCTATCGATACGGTATCTCTGGAACGAAACACAAAACCTTAAAGTGCTAACGATCTTGCGACAATTAGTACATCTACCAAATCCTCCTAAACGGGTCGCGCCTGGGATTCTACGAACCCATCGGTCAAATCTGGCGTACGGGATCACTGGAGATGCCCAGCGTCAGAACCTCTTTATAAATGTCTTCTCCGGAGCTTCCACGGGTGTTATAGGTGCGTCGCCGGTTCGCCGTTCTTCCTCTTCAAAACACGCCTACAGTCTTTCTCGCCTGCTTTCCCCGTCGGTACGCAGCATAACTATAAGAACTTCGTCCAAGCCGCGCGAACGATATTCCACAATGAAGGTTTTAAAGGATTATACCGCGGCGTCGGTCCCGCGATCATCCGGACGGGAGCCGGCAGCAGCGTGCAGCTACCTACGTACTTTGTTGCAAACGGCAAATCGAGAAATACAACCTCCTGGAAGAAGGCCCGCTGAAGCACATCGCTGCTAGCACGTGCTCCGGCTTCGTTGTTTGCTGCGCGATGCATCCTCCAGGTTTTTTGACCTTTCATGAAGCGGTGTGTTTACCAAATTATAGAAACATAAGCTAACTATTATGGCTTCTAATTTTTTAGATACTATCATGTCACGTATGTACAATCAGAACGGTAATCTGTATAGCGGCCTGCTTGATTGTCTTTACAAGACCGTCCGAACTGAAGGGATACTAGCAGTATATAAGGTAATACCTACATCGCCCTAAGCTTGTTTGGCTAAAATGGTGTTTCCTCTACATTTCATAGCGCAACTAACTCCGAGTTTCTTTTTAGGGATACACTGCGCACCTCGCAAGAATTCTTCCACACACAATCCTGACTCTCTCCCTCGCCGAACAAACAAACAAAATCGTGGATGTTATCGAACGGAGAGTATTTCAAATTGGGGCGGAGACAGTTTGATCAGCCCCATGGGTCGCGATGAAATTTTCTATTTCACATTAGAGCTTGTGTAAAACCTTTCCGGCGTTCTAGTGAATTATTTATTTGTAATCTTGGGAAATAAAAAGTGCTTTGTACAGGCGACTGTTCCTCTGCTTGGTAGTTTTGAGCTCGTATATACTCTTTTAGTAAATATCTTTCTTACCCTGAGCGTCCTCCTTCATGATATCCTATATTCAACTATCTCCTTATTTCTCCTTATTTATAAATTTATCTCCTTCATTATCTTCTTATATATTCCCTTGTACCGATACTTTCGAGAACATTTATATCACTGTAATATTAAGCTTTTGTATCAATTAGACCCCCTTCACTGGCATCAATAAAGTAATATAAGAAAACCATATTGTCCAAATTGTCTCCGCTGGTATAACATTCTGGATTGATGGTATCACACTTAAAGTTCACGTATATTTTTATCATCACAAAGCTCGAACACACTGGGCATATATATTTATATATATATTCCACATCGAGATCTTTTTTTAGGAACAAGTTTCTCCCTTTAGCAAAATCCCTTCATTTCTTCCACCCATAAGTAGCGTCCAAGCGACTTTGCAAGTGCTCAGCTGCAGTAATCACTTTGCCATTGCTTTCCTCTCTGGCTCCGGCACCGCGCTTGCTAACTTTCTCCTTTACGACCTCGCTGGGTACCGGCACCAGTAGGGCATCGTTCAGCGGGTGGCAGAAGTACGCCATCGAGTAACGATCGTTACCTCCCTTTCGGGCGGATGCCGGGAAGATCACCCGGTGGACGGTGGATTTTAGTAGGCTGCCGGTCCAGTAGGACATTAGATCGCTGTTTGGATATTAGCTACTTAATTCAGATTCAAAAGATGTATAATATGAAGGAAGGCTTTACCTATGTTTATCAGAATTGGCGGTGGTCTGGATGTGTCGATGGAGCTGGGGTGGACGGGACGGGGGACCATCCCTTCGAGAGGATCTCGAGACCTTCTTGACCGGGTCGCTGGAATAGGAGGGTTAAGCTCCCGTAATCGCTGTAGGCGAGGGAATACAGAGGTAAGCTAATTGATAGTGCAACAATTGCTTTTTTATATTTCGAAAATCATACCTGTGAGCTCCAGCTCGAACGTCAACTTCCGGGATATAGTCAGCTCCTTCGGGAATTGCTGGATACTAAGAAAGGCAAGGACGATAAGCTACTTTTCGTTTTCAAGTGATAGCAATGTTGAAGCGGGCTATATACGTATAGTAAACGTAGAATCGTCCCCGATTCTCCTTTCAATTCATCGTGTCTCGATGAGAACCAATCTTTTCCGCCCTCTTTTTCGTCTACCTGTGTACGAGGTCAGTATGAGATAACAAAAAAACGCTAGCTGGTGATGGAACAAGATTGCCTTCAACCCCAATGCGAAAAGCTGAAGAAGCCTTATGCACAAGTCGTGACATTCTTTGAAGAAGCCCGCCAGCTCAGATTCGTAATTGACGAGCAGTGGTGGTATCGGCTGTTGTGCTTCCCCATCTTGAACTCTCCAAAATTCATGGCTCTACAGCAGGAGCATTACTCCATGTTAGTAGATATTACTGTCGAGCGAGATTCTACATCTTAAAACTAAACAACGTCTTAACTCACTCTTTGAAATCGCCCCTCTGAAGCGATAGTTAGCACACGAGGCATATATATCGTAAATTTAGATGTACAATTTGAAATACTAGATTCACTTACCCTTTGCTTTTCCGGATCTAAGGTTTCCGAATGCATTGAGCTCCATCCTCTGTTCTATATTTCCCTTAGTACAGAGACCGACCAAAGAAGATTGGTACGATATTGCACCAGCAAATTCAAAGGAATTGTATCTGTAAGGACTAATCGAAGATTCGGTGTACAGAATGAATGATACCTTCTCATGATGGCGCATTTGGCCTTTTCATCCTTGGGCAGGGCAAAGAATTCTTTGGACTAACGCACCATTCAAGCCAAAGACACAAGTGAAGAGTTAGCTAACGTTATCCACTAAAAGGTCAAATTTCCCTTTTGTTTTGTTCTGAAGCAGCTTCTAGCTACTCACAATCTCGAACATGCACTCTACATCTTTATACTTCAAATTCGTGCTCTCGAACTCAATGAAGACGAATCCATGGGTCCCCGCAGCATCGACGAGCTGCTCGGCGACCTCCGATGTGAAGTTTGAGATATTTATAACGGGAATTGGGTACTTTCAGACGTCATTGTGCTTCTAGTATCAACAGGGTTTTGGATCAGACAAAAGTAATTCTAGAAATATTTGAATATATACAATTATCGATTGTTTGGAGAATTTAGTATATATATAAACAATGAAACAATGAAACAATTAGTAATGTACAATATCATACATATATCCTGGTGTTTTGATCTCCGATTGAAGTCATAGTGGATGTGGATGGCCGCTTGTCTCAGACTAGTAGTGCTACTACTAGCTATCTCTGGATCTCTGACACGGTTATCTACCTGTAGGCGGAATTTTCCGTTCCCAGCAGAAACCACCAGCAGCACTTGCGCTAAAAAAAAAAAAAAAAAAATCCCACGAGCCTTTTTTTTTAAAAAAAAAAAACGAGGTTAAAAAAAAAAAAGAAGGGACCTAAAGAGAAAGAAAGAAGAAAAAGAACGCAATTTTTTTTTTTTTTTTTTTTTTTGATTTTAGCCTCTGCTAATAAGGATTTCTTTCTATTTTTCTATCGTATCCCTTTTGAGCTTCCATTACAGTAGCAGACCGCCAACCCCTCGTCAAAAACGAGACCTCCCACAACACACGACAAGGGCACGAAGGAAGGCCAAACAGGAGCAGAAGTAGCAGGGCTCTGGCAGCAACATCAGCGGATTAACGGATAAGAAGAAAAGTTGGACGCATCTTGGAGCAACAGTCTTTACGGCAATTTATTGTTTTGGATTTGGACAATTGGATATTAGTGATCCGTTAAGCCTTCATCTGCGCAAATGCCAGGCACCAGGAACTCTACGCCCCTCTCCATTGGCGGTTCAGGTTCGTGTTTTCTCCAACCTACCCTACCTACCTTACCCTCCAATTCTACTTTTTATAGCTCAACTGGCCCAACTGTCGAAGAAGAACACTACACTACAGAGATCCTCTTTCACTTCACAATAGTAGAAGGTCTATCGTTTTACTGACTCGCAAGCTATTCTAACATGGACAATTTAGTCAAGAGCTTCGAATCGTGGTCCAATAACCGGCTCCAGACACTCCCCGTCAGCGTCCTAAAGGATTCAGTCTTGGGTATCGATGGGGGAAACTATTTGAAGAAGATTTTGGAAACTCACCCTACGAGGGAGCCCCTCGTACCAGCACTGGGAGGTTTTCCGTTCAGTCTCCGCGCCAACGTCGTAAACGATCTCGAGCACTGGAAGCAAGCTGGCATCAAACCACTGTTCATCTTCAGCGGCATAAGACCCGCTAGGACCGACAAGCCGTTTTCCGTACCGGATGAAAGCCCGAAGATCCGCGCCAGTGCCTGGCAGCTGTACGACAATGGCCATGCTTCACAGGCCGTTGAGACATTTGGAGATTCGGGTAATTCAAACATCTTCATTGCTGAAATGCTTCGCCGCGCGCAAATTTGTCATTGAATCTTATAAAATTTCCCTTCAATCCTACCACAAGATGGATAGACATTTGGCGACACAGTCTACTGTACTGACATTCAATCCGCAGGTAATATTCCGCCGAATGAGGCCTTTAGTTTGTTATGAAGATTTTGCAAGAGCACAACGTAGATTTCTTCGTGTCGCCCTATTCGTCTTGGGCACAGGTAAATAGCCGCCGTATTCAAGTTTACTTATGGGTCGCAGGAGAAGATCAGTTTTTAACACATATTTTGCTTCCTTTCAGCTCGTATACTTGGAGAAGCATCCGAAGCAGCTCATTGACGCGATATACGGACCCGTCGAAGTCTTTTTCTACGAGGTAGAGAAGGTTATTACTGGCTTCAATTTTTCTAAGGGAACTTTTCTTGCCTCAACAAAAAGGCTATCATGCAAGATCTCGGCGGCTTGAATCACGAGCAATTCATTGACGCCTGCATCCTTTCTGGATTTGACCTTTGTCATACCTTCCCGATCCTGGACCCCAATTCAACGTTCCTGTTTAAGAACTCCCTCGACATGTTGAAATCGTTTCGCACGGTCCGGCAATAGTCAACCAATACTTTGAGTCCCCCTCAGTTAGGGACTCTGGGTACTTAGACAAATATCGAAGGGCAAGATGTGCTATAAAATACCATGTCATCATGACGGACGACGGAAAGGTGGAGGCATTGACCGAAACTGATGTTCCCAGCGACATCCACGAGTTCATCGGCCAAAGGCTCCCCGAGGAGCTCTATTTCTACCTCTCCAAGGGAACTATTGGCCCTCAAGTTCTCGACATGCTTGTGTCTGGAGAAATCGTCGAGTTACCACCCCTTGACAATGGAGAGGGGAGGAATACCGACGATTCCTGGATAGTTTACAACCTATGCGGACCCAAGCTCTCTCGCTGCTTGCCCAGCCGCTGCACCGTTTTTGGCTTAACAAGTCGGTGAATGTCATTTACTGGTTTGATAAGAACAACCCCAGGAAGATCGCTCATAAGGATCTTAACCCGCTCCCGTATGACTATACAAATTCCTGGAATGTAAAAGAAACCACCTTCGCCAGCCAGCTAACGGACACGGTATTTCCTCTCATTCCTTATAAGCTCTTTTGGATGTTGATAAATGTATACTGACAGCCAGAAACAAGAAACTTGCACCTCGCCATGCTGTAGACATAGCGTTCGCTATCAAGTCACTGGCTGATCCTGCCTTCGCCTCAAAGACCATAAGAACAAAGGACCCTGAAAATGTTTGGCTCCTTCTCATTACTTGTTTTCCGCGAGACGCGCAATAATCTGGTTCTAACGTAGTGTCACAGCAACTCAAATCTACCAATGAAGTTACGGTCAATACCATGTGGAGGTTCCTGCAACTGAGAAGCTTTGTTTCCGCAGAGCATACATTGACGCCGTGGGGCAAGGTCTTGAATGCGGCGCTGTCTGCTCTCAACCCTGAGGATCACCTCGAAGAGGCCTGTTACCTAGGAATTGAGCTCCTACGTTTCAAGGTCATCAAGGCCAGCGATCTTCGCACGTACTTAGGCGAAGCCTGAAGAACCTCGTGGAAATGGTCCTCGTTTCCTTGCTCATGAACGACGATGCCGATCGAGACGATAGGAACGACTGGTCACAGCTGGGATTAATGTATGATACCTTTCTACCTGAGGACCCCGAGTTTTCCGCACCGATTTCAATATAGCTAACCTCTTTTCGCATAGGCTACCATTTACGGACGAGGTCAACGCCGCTTTGGGTATCGCCGTCAAGACTTACCTGGACGAACTCTCCAACGACACGAATCCGCGCCGTCGAGGAGACCAAGGAGAGAGTTAAAGAGGAAATCCCTCGTATGTTTTCGCAATCTATAGACGTCCTGGCGGACATACAATTGGCATTCAGGCTATGGGATGCGGTACGTAACATTTCTCTTCCTCCTCCCCACCTTAGGTGATTTTAGTAGCGTTTGATCATTGATGTTCTAACAATATTCTCTCTCACAGATCATCGTCGGTATCAAACAAGCGCAGAAGGATAACCTGGTTCACGACTCGAATAAATTCATGGAAGCGGATAAATGGCTTACCCCCAGGAGATGATATTTGGGGCCCTTAAAGAGATAACAATTTCGGGGGAGTTTCGTTTTATTTATATCTTTCTTGGTGTGTTATGTGGAGATCAACTTTATTGTAAAAATGGTTTATGAGGCATCATTAATACTCTTGTGTACTTTTGAGAGTCATATATCGAACCCTAGTCTTGTTTTCTATCTTAGGTCGTCGATATATGAGAAATATAAGTTATTCACTTTCTGTTTTCTTTCTTTCTTTCTTTCTTTCTTTCTTTCTTTCTGATAATTACATTAATTTTCCTATTTCATTACTTTTTTTGGGGGAGTTTATATTTTTATTTTTCTATTATACATATTGCATTATATATTATTTTGCTTCTTGGTATATTTAGGGTATCATTGCCGTCGTATCTTAATACTGTACAGATATTCATCATTGGAAGCCCTTCAAGTTGTTGACGAAGAGCTGTATATTTTAATTTTGTTGATTCAGATCATTGAAAAAAAGGAAGGGACAGGGTTTTCTTCGAAATGGCGAAGAGAAGATGGGTGATAGGGTCAAGCGCGCGCTTCTCAGAGGATCAATGTCCATTTATATTACAGTGTGAGACTGGAATTCATAATTAGCTAAAAATCAATTCTCACTAGTAGGATCTATATTGACCATCTACAGGGCCCTCGCTCACTACCCTATATCCCAAAATCATCCTTCCAGTGGCTAACAACATCAACCGGTCGAAGTTGAGCAAAATTCGCTTCCTCCCGCGCGACCAATGCCACAACGTAAATCCTTGCTCCCCAAAGCAACCTATAGAGCCCTCACTCCCCCCCCCCCTTTCTATCATATAAAGGTTTGATTGGGACCCCTCTCTTGCTTAGTATAGTACGGGTTTTGAGGTGGTCTTATGCCTTTGTTTAAGGGTTCGATAATTACAATTTGTAATGCAAAGTTTTTTTTCTTTCCTGTTTTCCTTCCGGATTATTGGCAGTAGGCCCTTCACCGCGTGATATTACTGACTGAGAATTCTTCAATAGCAGACATATAATGCGCGTAATGAAAAAGATAGAAATAAACATTATTGATGTAGCTATTATACAATGTAAACAGAATGATCAGGGTATATAAATGCAAAGAAAACACATAAAACTCAAAACAAAAAAGACAAAAGTCCAAACGAGAGTTGGGTAAATATAATAGTACATAGTGAAGTTCACGATCATATATGCCGCGCCTTCATGAGAATACGAAAGAGGCTGGTCTGCTTTACCGACTCCTTCATGCTGATTTCGTTCAGCTGCCGTAACTGCTCTTCCAACTCGCCCACACCTTCTTCACCATTGTCATCGTCTTCGTTATCGTCATCCTCATCATCTTCCGACGGTACGTCATTCATCTCCTCGTCGGAGGTAACTCCACCGCTAGCATGCGATTTCGCCAAACCGGAACGCGGCGTCCAGGAGCCGTAATCAAGCGCCAGCTTTGCTACCTTTGAACCGACCTTCGCGTTCTCCGTCGCTTGCCTCTTAGCCTCCATAGCTTCGAACCGTTTCCTTTTGAGGGCGGCGGTGGCAGGACTGTCCTCCCAAGCAACGGTGGAGACAGATACGTTCGAAGTCGCAACGGAAGACGGTGAAGCGGGTATTTCTTCATCCTCTTGCTCATCCTCTTCTGCTGGTTTCTCAGGGCTTAGCGGAAGTGCAGATATCTCAACGGAGTCAAACGTCGTTGTTAGATTCGGCAGCGCAATGGGCTGCGTCGATGCGGAGAGCGGCCGCGACCTCGGCATCGGCGAAGGCGAGGGCTCGGACCCAGCATCATCATTGTCATGCGTGGATACGATCGCTGTTTCTTCCGGTGATAACAGCGGCGTTGATGGTTTAACTTCGTTTTGTTGAGGAATCGCATCTTCGGCTTGGTCGGCAGACGGAGAGGGTGAGTTCTCAGAAGCAGGTTTCGAAATTTCGACTTGATGTTCAGCCGTACCGTTGTTCTCCGCGCCATCATTTGACTCAGTGTTATCATTATCTTCTTTACTTAAGGACGTCAAGGGCGAAACGGAGCGGGTTGACGGTTGCCCGACAATCCTTGTCGGCAGCTTGGAACCAGATGGCTTGTTGGCTGGTGATAAGCCCGCTTTTGGTACAGCTTTTCGGTACTTGATGGGACGCTGCCCAGAGAAAAAACCGAGTAGCTCCTTTTTGTCGCAGCCACTTTTCTTGTTGGTTGAAGGTCGAGGGATCATTGATTTGGGGGCAGAGGCTTTGACAGGTTCCACTACTCCATCAAACTGTTCGTCTTCCGGAGGCTCGTCTGCTTCGCTGTTGCTTTCCTCGTCCTCCTGATGTTCATCCTCCACCTCTTCGTCTTCCTCCTCGTCAACTATAGCAGATTCGTCCAAGGCGTCTGCTAAGGCGGCAAAGTCTACATTCACGGCAGCCTCGTCTTTTCCCCCGAGTGTGGTAGGCTCCGCCGTGCTGTAAAATGAATTAAACTCCATCAAAGGTCTTGTTTGAACATCGGGAGGCGTAGGGTCCCAGATGAAGGTACCCTCATGATCCTTACGGAGCTCTTCAGAGAAGGAAGCTCGCAGCTCCGCTTTGTAAGCCATAGTGGCAGAAGGGCTCGTGTCGAAGCCTATAATCGGTGTTTTTTCGGGCGAAAGATATCTTAGATCTACTTTGGTCGGGCTCGCAGTCATAGCTCGCCTAGATCTACTCTTATCGGAACCGCTACACACGCTAAAAGATCTCCTCCTTCCAGGTTGAACATTTTATCCCCCTGTTCCATTTCGTTTTCGCGAATATCCTCTGTTTCCTCGTCATCTTGATGTTCATTCTCCACGAGAACAACACTATCTCCATCAGAGGTCGAGAAGGAAACTGGAAGTGGCAACGCCGCAGGTTGTAGCGATTGCTTAGGTGGAGGGGACTCCGCGTGTCCACCGAGGTCGGATACCAATTTCGGCGAGGTTGCCTCTGGTATTTTCTCTTCGTTCTCGGTAATTGTTGAATGTTCGGAAGCTTCGCTAGGACTTGTTGGCCTAGGCAGTTTCTGGACCCTACTTGCTTGAAGCGCAACCCTCTCATTCAATCTCTCTATAACGTCGGGAGCTATCGACGTAACGTCTGAGACAGCAGTCGAGGTATGTTCGGGATCATCTGAGGGGTGTTCTTGAGGTTGGGCTACCTCCGGTCTTTGATTGTCTTGCTGCTTCTGTGGTACTGTTACAGTTTCCTCAACGAAGGATTTGACATCGTCTCCGTTTCGATCATGGGCACCTTCTGTCGTGCTCTTAGAGATTGTGGATCCGCCAGGGCTGCATACATCCTCGTCGGTAGCATCGTCGTCGTCGTTCGTCTCCGATCCGGTAGTCGAGGCCGTCTGGGATTCAGCATTTTCAACCTCATGCTGTTGAACATCGGCACTGTTCGGTTGACCCTTCGCTACTATCACGAGCTGTGCCCCTTGGCCGTTTGTATCCTGCCACCCCTTAGGCGGAGGGTTGCCACCACCAGCGCCGGAAATTTGGCGCATCGACCCGCTGAGATTCTGCGCGCCGGTCGGGTACAGCCGCCGCAGCTTCGCTACGCCTATGAATATGTTTAGGAATTGCAGAACGGCCTGCTCATCACCGTCGCAGATCTTCCTAGGATCGAGAAACGAGAGGTCCATCTGAAGAACATTATGGGCAAGCGTCCCGATGAGGATCCGAATATTCTTTAGCTGCGATTCAGGCGACGGATCACGTGGAGTGGAGTACGGTAGCTTCACTAGGAAGATAACCTCGTAGAGTTGAACTAGCAGCGACGGTGTAATTTCCTGGAGCGAGCTGACGGTGGGCAAAGGGGTGGACCTCAGAAGGATGTTTAGAGAAACTATAGCATCTAAAAAGTCGTCAGGAGACAATAGCTGTCAGCATGCTCGTTCTTCTGCCTGCTGGAGATTGAAGAAAGAAAGAAAAAAGTGGGGAGTGGGGCTTTTCTGCATACCATGGTGCCGCTTTCGAGAGCTAGCCGTGCTCGAAGCACTTGAGACGGAGGCCAGCATTCATTCCACTCGATCGATTAGAGGTTTCCCTGATACGGTAAAAACCCCCTGAAGCTTGAGAAAAAATCAAACGTTCAATTCGCTTTCTAAAAACTGGCGATTAGATGGAAGGATGGTAAATATATAGATGAAGAAAGATCCGTTATTCTAGATGGAACTGTTGAAGGTCTTGGTGGTAGCTAATATCTTATTTATTATTTGTTTGTTATTGTTCAATAATAATAATAATAATATTATAATAATAATAATACTAATTAATTCTTCCCTGTCATTAATCTATATATCAATAAATTAGGTCGTTGTTGGGGGTAAATAATAACGAGCGAAACCCGTGTCGCAACTTTCCGACGCGACTACCGACCGCCGACTACCGCAAAAATCTTATTAATGGCGGTGCTATCGCGTGATATGACAAATGTGGCAGAGCTGGTGTGGCTTGTGAGCACATCCACGTCCCACACAATGATCAAGTAGTATCTCACCAAGTCTACAGAAAGCACGACAACGCCGCCTATCAAGTACGATTTTAAAATATATATTAGTTATTGATCCTAGAAGATGTATCAAGGTATTTGAGAGTTTAGGATTTAACGATTGTATCATGTTTTGTTTGATTGTAGTAAACGGATCAAATTGATAAGTCCTCTTTTACGGCGTACGCAAGTATGTTTTTCCCCAGTATAATTTTTTAGTGGGTATAAAAATTTAGGCGCACATTTTAGCAGTCACAAACGGCCCAGAACCCATCCAACCTCATTCAGTGCCGGAACCCAGGTCAGGCCTTGTCAGTCCCTTTCTAGTAGTAGTCGCAGAAGCTAAGTAGCTAATCGCTAGCAGCTTCAATTCTCTCTTTTTCCCCTCTAAGCTGTTATCGGATATATATCGAAAATTTGAGGGTGCTAATCAGAAAAAAAAAAAAAAAAAGAAAAAAAAAAAAAAAAAATTGGACCAAAAGTGAAAAGTAGGGTCTGCCGGCGAGCAGCAAAAAAAAAACAACCAACCACCAAGCCCGTCAAAAAAAACACCCCCCAAATTTCATCAAAAATCTTTCTGAGCTCGACTTCCTCCACGACCATCCATTTTCCAATCATTTTCGCCTCAAAACAATCATTAAAGAGCTCATCATGGATGCCGCAAAGTTAGCAAAGTTACAGGCTTCCGTCCGTATTGGTAAGTCCTTATATTGGTGCCCACCTTTGAAGATTGTTGGGTCTATTCAGATAGAAGTTGTTTGTAGATACTAACAGTTCACTGTATCCCAGGGTATGTTTTTTTTTTTTTTTTTTTTGTGCACCTCGTAGTTCTGAGCGACAGTCGATCATTGAAAGAAGAAGCATATTTTGGGGATATATTGGTTGACAAGTTTGGTTGTTGGGAATAATTTAGTGGAAAGGGAACCCCGCGAAGAAAGGTCAAGAAGGTCCACAAGTCCGCCGGTACCGACGACAAGAAGCTCCAGACGTCGCTCAAGAAGTTAAATGTTCAGCCGATCCAAGCTATAGAAGAGGTCAACATGTTCAAGGAGGATGGAAATGTCATCCACTTTGCCGCACCAAAAGGTTGTTATGCGCTCTCTTGTTGTATACCGCGGGAATTGATCTCTGTGGATTTTTGCTGGGAGTTTACTTCTGTGAAGGGGATTCAGTTTATAACATGGACGCTTTACTTATTTGCTTTTACTTTCTCATTTAGTTCACGCTTCGGTCCCGGCCAACACCTTCGCCATCTACGGTGCCGGAGAAGACAAGGAGCTTACTGAGCTTGTCCCAGGAATCTTGAACCAACTGGGTCCTGACTCGCTGGCCTCGCTCAGGAAGCTCGCGGAGAGCTATCAGAATCTCCAGAAGAAGGAGGACAGGAGGACAAAAAGGAGGAGGACGATGATGACATCCCCGACCTGGTTCCCGGCGAGAGCTTTGAGGGCAAGGTGGAGTAATTCGCATGGATATAATACGACAAATTAAAAAAAAGAAAAAAAAAATTGGTCTGGAACAATTGGAAAACGGAAATTTATTTAGCAGGTTTTGGAGCCATGGGGTTATATCTCTTCTTTTTTCGTCATCCTTTTTTCACCTTTCCCTTCTTTATTCGTCCTCACGGTGTTCTAAACAATTCATCCATTGAGCACTCATTTTGTTGTCTTGATAATCCTCGGCAACATTTGGGTTTAGAACAATACATCCCCTCCAAAATTTGTTCCGGTATTCCGTGAGCATGGACACCTCTCAAACAAACATCTATTCCATTCTATCTAACGATGTACGCTTTTTTCAAAGGTATCACTGGAAGTCTGTTCTACTAACCATTATTTTCCCTTCTTCTTTTACTTCTAAACAACTGTAATTAATACTCGTTTTTCCTTTTTTTTGTTTCCCTTATACGCTGTCCCTAAATTTCGTTGCTCCGCATTTTTCTCTCTCAAGTCTTCATGATCACATTTCCTTCTACCTCTTATCCAAACCTTCCCATCTTCATACGTTAATTCTCAGAGCATCGAAATAACACAAAGAGGAGAATACAAGGCCATAACGCCTTCAGGATGGAATGAAACAAATACCAAAGTATTACGTGAACAAATGTTTCGTGGCCACAGAATTCAAAAGCGAAAACAACCCACTGGTATTTGGTATTGAAGTGCATAGAAACTAATAATACACATTACCTTCAATTCGTCACGATGCACTTATTTTTCCCGCCAGTCCACCTGCCCCTAGTAAAGTGTAAAAGACCAAACCACCTTCAGTAACAAGAGAATATTAATACATGATATTTGCATAAGGTCTCAAAAGATAAGAAACAATTGACCGACAGATAGATCGTCCTTGTTCTATCCAGCCGATCAACCAATCGTTCGAAACAAAATGAATAATAAAAAATTCGAATCCAATTCGTGTGCTTAAACGAATGAGAACAAAAGCGCCTCGCAAATACTATTTTCTCCGCTCAATATCTACCTGCTTTCCGGAGCACTACTTTGCCTTGTTAGGCTCTTGCGCCGGCGGGAGCTGCGCTAAGATGGGATGCGCCTCCTGCATCTTCTTTAGCTGCTGCTGATACATTACGATCCTGCTAACTTGGACCGTACCGACGCCCGCTAGGAAGAAGTTTACGGCGGCCAACCTATATAAATCAAAAATAAAGTCAGCATATATTCAATATAAACTACTTCCCATCCAACATATTTTCTGGAGAACTATTCAAGGTGTATTGTGATGAAAACGCACAGGTAGTTCTTCGGCTTGATGATCAGGCACCACCTCGTCCATATCGCGCCGGTGCAGAGGAGGGCGAAGTTCTGGGTGAGAGATAGGTTCTCGACGGGTCTCTTGAAGTCGTTTATGCCGGCGAAGACGATGGCCCATTTCATAATCGGCCTACGGTTAAGATTGAAAGTTAGCGGTGAGAGGTTTCTCGCTGGATTGATCCATTTTCGCCTTCGTCGAGGGATGTTTGGCATGATAGTTGCAAGAATCTTACCCAGAAGTGGACGGTTTTAGTCCGACTTCGCTCGTCCAGAGCCTCTGGAATACGCTGCCGGCGCCGGTGGACATTGTGAAGGATTGGAGTGGAGGAGGAGGAGGGAATAGGCGGGAAAGGCGTTCAAGGGAAGGCGATTGTGATGCTCAAGGCGAGAGACGGTGGAGGAGGAATTTGCTTTCTGGTGATGTTGATGTGATGTTGTTTTCTGCAAAAGAAGTAAAGTCAAATTGAAAGTCCGAGATAAATCCGTAGCTTAAATTACGTTATTGCCCAACAAAATTTCTGAGTTATAAATTTGCGTGAGTAGGGGTGAAAAAATTAAAAAAATATCGGCCGGGGCTAAAAAAGCGTAAGCACCAATCAAATGCCGCCGTAATCGGAGAAGCCTAATCCGATATCCCAAACCTCTTCTTTTATACAATCTTTTGTGCTACCATAGAACAGCATTACTTTTCTTATTGAAATCCTTCCACCGCAAAAAAACCGCCCGCCGCACACGCCGACCGCATTCCGATATCATGGCGTCCAAGTATGCTTTCTCAAAGACGCTGAGGGAGCTTCGCTTCCTGCTCTGCCAGACGAGCGAAGCAAGCTCGCCTCTACGGTAAAAAACAATAATTACCCTAGGGTCCAATTGAGACCGATTCCCGGTTTGCTGCGCTAAAAAGCTTTAACAATTGCTAACCGTCATGCCTTATCGACCAGGTCATTCATCACGAGCCAGTACCCGGCCATGAAGAAGCAGAACCCGAACATCCCGATTCTGATAAGAGAGGCATCCGGCGTCCAGCCACGGATGATTGCGCGCTTTGGTACGACTCCACCTCCAAATTGAAGTCCACACCAGACTTTCTCTTGCCATGCGATTTCACATGATCATTCAGCGTAGCTAGCTTCTTCTCGTGCTTCCTGTGGCGCTTGCGGGCTGCAAGTGCGCTGGATGAGCTGCGAACAGAACACAGACGACAATTGCCAAAATTGCTTGCAAATTTATCCTACTCCTTCTCTTTCACCGCCAATTACTAACGTCTGATACTCCATCTTCACAGAATTCGGAAGGGAATCGCAACTACAGCTTCAAGGGTTATCGGAGAAGGAGATCGAGGACAAAGTGTCGACAGTGGTGAAGGGTCTTAATCAAATACCATTAATGAACAACCATTTGCGTCCTGATTTTCGATATCAAGTTTTACAAAAACAAAATAAATAAATAAAAACTAAACAGTTCAAGTCACCCGAATAGTGCTCCGATAAGCCTGAAAATGGTACGGAGTTCGGTTTCCGTACATTAGTTCTACTGTACATATCTATTATAATTCGAGCCGATATGAGCCTTCTGCTTTCGGATAGCGTTAGCATTCAGGATATCTTGCCTACGCCATCATTCTTTTTCTTGGGTTTGTTCTTATTCTTGTGGTACAGCATGCGGAATTGTTTGGCTGGCATATGTATCAAAGCGTCACGCTTAGAGGATCCCAAAAATTAAGGAACGAGTAGTTATATTATAGTCTTCGCGTAATGCTCACTAGGCAATCGACGTCTGCTGTTTCGAAAGGGCCATTTAGCAATTTACGGCATATAAAAGGAAATTTTGGTTCATGTACAATGGGAATATCAGTGAAAAAGGATATTACCTATACCAATCATGCCAATTACGCAAAGTAAGTGCGTGAATGCAATTAAACATTAACCGTTCTCGATGTTCCAGCTTACGAATAAGATGTTTTCTTTCTACCGTGATCATTGAGTCTCTCGACCCTTTATTCTAAGACCTTTTCCTACGAGACATTTTCTTATATATCTGGTATTTCTTTTGTCGCTGGAGCAAATGTGCTATATAACGAAACGTCTAGACCCACCAACATGGAAACACCCCCCCCCCCCCTCCAAAAAAAAAAAAAAAGGCAAACCTTCCAAGACTCTGCACCCGCTGAGATTCTCGGTTGTTATAGCGGGGGAAAAGATAGGAATGGGGAGAATCATGTTGAATTTGTATAATGAAATCCCTACTACTGTATATATCAGAGCTACTTACTAGATATCGTCGCTATCTATTCTCCACTTCTTTGCTCTCTCTGAATTTCGACTTAATTCCCTCCTCTTTTAATTCTGCCGATTTACCCTTTTATCTTCTGCAAGCACGCGCGGCCAATTGCCCTCGTCGTTGAAAATTTTTACTCAAGTATCTATTAAAAAAAAAAAAAAGAAAAAGAAGCAAAATACGCCATCGAGGTGTGAAGATCAATCGCAGAGACATGCGCTGAGCAAAACAGCTTTGACCTCACCTGGACCTCGCTGTTGTGGTTGGCTGGCGGTTTATCTATAGTAGATTTTGTTTTTTTTTTTTTTTTTTTCTAGCTGAAAGGGGGGGGGGGTTTGGGTCGCCTTTCACCCATTTGGGTAGAGGGGAGAGATTAAATTGTGTTCCAGTCTCGGTTTTAGGGATCCGATGCGTGGGGCAAGGCCTACTGTAAATACTTAATTAGTATCAATTTTAGCAGCAAAAAAGGAATGTCTTGTTTTTCAACTGGGTCTGGGTTTCGTGCCAATACATCATCGTTTTTCTTTTCTCCCACTCTCCCATTATTTCCCCCCTTTAGGCCTATTGCACTCGTATATGTAATTCTTCACACTACTTGTTACTAGTACTACTAGTAGTAGTACTACACCATTATTATTATTTCTGCTATTTTGTTGTCTCTTCCTTTTTTTTACTTTTCTCTTTCTATCTTGATTTTTTTTTTTTTTCTCTCAACGTTTTCTTCTCTTCTTCTTCTTCGCTCCTAAATTCATTTCGATCACAATTCATTTCTTTTTTGTTATCGAAAATATATCAAGTCACAGATTTTCATTGTTATTTCTCTCCTTGCTTACCCATCCATCCCCTTTATCTCACACATATTGACACTGAATAGGTTTCTTTACCTCTCATTCCTTAAAATTTTTTCCCTTCTCCCCCAATAGTGCGTCAGACAGCATTGTGCTTCCTGGCGGGAAAAACAGGGAGCAGTACCTGCGTCCAATTCCATTCCAGCGCGAAAAGAAGAACGAAGGAAGGGAAAGAATCTGCAGACCAAGCACCGACTGTTCAATTCCGAACTTTGAACCTGCATTAGACCGTTGGTATTACTTGCATCGTCCCTACACCCTTCTAATCCCTTACAACCCTCGCTTCGGATATTTCTAGTCAGCGGCTCGAATAAAAGAGGGAAAAAGGCGACACTCGAATCCCCGATACGACCTTGTGAGTATATTAGTTCTTCCAACTCGCGCCCGCCTTACCATTTTTCCCACTTCCGTGTAAGAAAAGAAAAAGGGTTTTGTGGAGGGATTTTTTTCTATTTTTTATGCGCCGTAATTTTGCGACAGGAATCGGCGGGACAAGAAAGGAAAGACACGAAGATGGCGCCGGTGAAGAGTCTGGGTGCCGCCGTAGCATCAACACAATCGACATCATCAAGATCACCCCCACTAAGGGTCAACGTCAACTCGGGAATACCTCTCATCAAAGTCACTAAAAACCAGAGCGTCGAAGCTTTACACGAAACGCCGTCGCCCGTGCCTGGAAGCGGCAGTCCGACTTTGACTCGAGATAGGTCGGCCGAAAATGGTACTATACTTCGTATACCTGAATTGTGTTGTTTTTTTTTGTTTCCGTCCCCTGAAATGACCTCATATTTGGCGCCACTGCTGCTTCAACATCCCGTGATTTTTTTTAGAGACGTTAATATTGGGGTGAACCTCAAAAAAAAAAAAAAAAAAAAAAAAAAAAAAAAAAACCCCTATGACCGCACGTAATTGAAATTCAAAAAGGACAGGAATAAAAGGGAAATGTCGTTAAGAAAGCGTATTTTCCTTTGTGTGGGGTGAAGTTGCAATCGAACTGGTCAGAGTGAGAAAAGCCGACACTCGATAAAGACGAAAAATGGCACGAAAATAGCTCGATATCGTTTACGAATGGGAGAAAATAAGAAAAATTAAGAAAAAGAATGGACATTGAATATTAAACTATAATACATACGACGCAGACGATCATATGATAATATTTTTTTTGGTCTTCTTCAGCTCAAGACAAAGGGAGATGCTAACCCGTTCAAGTTCATACAGAATCCAAGGATCCGGGTTCTCCGGTAAGCCCCCAGACTAAGTCCCAATCAAAAGCGTGTCCGTTTCCGACGACATCCGGAGAGTCGCCCAAATCGCCCACACGCAACCAATCATGGAGACAGGAAAATGTGAAAAATGATGCTAGGGTAGATCCTTTGTCGCTTCATATCTTGAAAAGGACCGGTACTTCTGGTACTATTCCTCAGAGCATGAGAGTGAATACCCAGACTCCCTTCCCATATTGGAACCGAAGATTCTACAGATCCTTCGTCGAACACGGCCCCGCAAGGTCATCGACTGCCCTCAAGCGAAAAGGAGCGATACTATATCTAAAAAGTCCGTGCTCTATCTATATCGGGATTCCTGCTTATTTTTGAGATTTGCCTTTCCTCTCTTGAGATATTGTATCTCTCTTGGCTGTTACCAGTCATACACGCCAATGTCCGCTAAGCCATTGGGAAATTCTTGTGACAATATATCTTACCTATTATTCATACCTTCAAAAGTTCAATCTTTTATGATTCATCGGGTTCTGGAAAAAGAAAAAAAGGAGAGGGAGAACAACCTCAAAAGAACACACTCCTTCCAGAGCAAAAGAACGAATAATAATCGAACATGTGCTTCTAGAGGCGCATGTATACTTTCTTTCTTTCCAACGCTGCCTCTTTTTTTTCCACCTTCCACCCACCGCTTCCGTAGAATTCGTGCGCGTGACATCGCAGTCTTTCTCACTTCGGAAATACTAACTTGTGGGTCTAGAAAAGGTGTATCGTTCCTAAGCAGATTCATGGGCAAAAGAGGGAAGAAGAGGAGGAAGAAGTCGATGAAGAAGACTCTTTCGGGAATGAGCAGCGGACAGAGGGTATAGATGCGGCGGTGTTTTCACAGCCCATAGGTTAGTATCCTTCGGGAAGAAAAATAGCTCAACATTCTTATAGAAAGTTACCATTCTAACATACTATAATATAGGTTTTAAACCTCAGTTTCCGCACCTCCGAAGTATATCAGGGTATCTAGTCCTATTTACAATTCTTATCTTACTTAAGCTTCAGAACCTTGAAATCATTACCCCTTCCAGTGCTGTGACGACGGTCACTAACCCGTAAGACAGGTGCGGGGATATAATAAACCCAAGCGGGACTTTAACCGATTATTTCTTGCTCAAGAGCTCCAAAGAAGACGGGATTCGAGGATGATGCAGCTTCGGTTAAAGGTTCGATAAATCCCAGCTCGTCCCAGACTTCCCTCGCACTTCCGAGGCACAAAGCGGCGCAATATGGGCTATGAATTCAGCAAGGATGGAAGATATCTTGCCGCTGGAGGTCAAGATATGGTAGTGAGCGTATGGGAGGTATTAGCATCTCCTGAGGATAGGGCTGCTTTCGAAAAGGAGGAGGATGGCTTCGATACGGATACGCGTGCTGGTTCTATATATAATGGCTCGACATACAACGGATCCATTTATAACGGTAACACTAAAGGTGGCACTAGACTTAGCTGCCCCGTCTTCCGAGGCGAGCCGATACGACAATATGTTGGCCATACTGCTGATGTTTTGGATCTCAGTTGGAGCAAAGTAAGTCTTATTGCTTCTGCGAGGCATTTTTATGTTGTGTCCACGTAACTTACTCGTCGTTTCATTTCTTTTTTCTTCTTCCAGAATAATTTTCTATTATCTTCATCCATGGATAAAACTGTAAGGTTATGGCATATGAGTCGCAAGGAATGCCTTTGCGCGTTCCAGCATAGCGATTTCGTGACTTCGATCGTTTTCCATCCCCGCGATGATAGGTTTTTCCTTGCTGGATCTTTGGATTCGAAGTTACGGTTATGGAGTATTCCTGACAAGAGCGTCGCCTATTATGTGGAACTGCCGGATTTGATTACCGCCGTCTCATTCTCTCCGGACGGCAGGATAGCCATTGCTGGCTGCCTGAGTGGACTTTGTTTATTCTACGAGACCGAGGGGTTAAGATATCACACACAGATTCACGTTCGTTCTTCCACGGCCGTAATGCGAAGGGCAGTAAGATCACAGGGATTGAAGCGTCAAATTTTCCTCCCGGTGACCCTAATGGCGAAATCAAGTTGCTCATTACAAGCAACGATTCTCGTGTACGGCTGTACACTGAGAGACAAAAGTATAGAGACAAAATTCAAGGGCTACGAAAACACTTGCAGCCAAATCCATGCAAGCTTTAGTGACGATGCAAAATACGTCATAAGCGGCAGCGAAGACCGCAAGATATAATATGGAATACTCAGCCGGGACATTCGGAAAAGAAACAAAACGACCGGTAGAATATTTCGAAGCCCATCCTGCGATAGTCACAGTTGCTATAATGGCACCAACAAAAACGAAGCAGCTCCTCAGTGCATCCGGCGATCCTATATTTGATCTCTGTAACCCTCCACCTGTCACTCTGATATCTCGTTCGGAATCATTTTGCTTCGTCGAGAAAGGTACGGCGGTCGGAGGAACTGCCGGAATCTCGAAATTTGAGAAACACCGACGGAGCACCACCAACGCCACCGAGGACAGCTGGTGGAGAAAAGAAAGCCCCGCGGCGACGAATAAAGCAGAGGAGTCTCCTGCGTATTTGGCTCGTTGTGCGCACCCGGTGGTAATATAATCGTCAGTGCTGATTATACTGGAAAGATCAAAGTCTTCAGACAAGATTGTGCCTTCTTAAACGGAAAAACGAGTCTTGGGAAACCTCATCCACGTTCTCCAGACGAATTGGCACAGGTTTATTTAGCGGTCCTGGAAGACGAGGCTCGGCTACTCAAACCCCAGATAGGATACTCTCCTGGCGCAATTCGATATCTAGCAACCATAGTTTGGAAACTACCCGAGTTCTCTACGGAGCGGGCGGGCAGCAACTATTGACAGTCATGGTCTTGCCGCTCGCAACCGGAGCACCTCGCCGAACCAGTCCATCTCACGCTTGTCTATGAAATCTGGCGGTGTTTCTGCAAACGGTACTCCGCCAACGGTGCGGCTGTTACCGCGCATTCGAAACTTCAGGCTTCTCAGACGCCATTAAGAGGAAGAGCAGACTCTGCAGCATCAGAAGCCTCGAGAAAGTCGAACGCCAAATCTCTCAACCAAAGTGCGCCGGAAGTGAAGCACATCCCAAGTAATAACCTTGAAAAATGCACAAGGTCCAAACCGAAGACAATCTCCTATACATGTCAGATACAGGTCAGTCATTTCAGTTCTATAATCTATCGACGCAACTCAAACGGACGCGGGATATCTCTCTCCCAGGGACTGGATAGGCGGCTCTCTAACGTGACCACAGACGAAAGCTGTGGCGAATTCACCAGTGATAGCGACAGCGAGCAGATGAAGTGTAAAAAGTATGTCATACATCTTCCTTTTCCTTATTAACTATCTTCGAGAAGCCCATCTTGCTAAAATTTTGGAAATCTAGATGCAATGGCACATCATTCAGGGCGAGGAAGTTTAAAGTCCGGTGAAGCAAACTTGTTTGCACAAAGTAAGTCTTCTAAAATCAATTTTGAATTTGGGGACTAGCTGTTGATTTCATTCGATTTACAGGTGTAATACGATCGTATAAGCTCTCCGTACTCTTTAAATTCAACCACTGGCTGAAGTTTTGTAACCTTTGCCATTTTAGTAAATATTTTCCTTTGTCCATAATTTTCCGATAATCTTTATAATTTCATGGAGTGGCGGCCTTCTGAACTTTCATGTGACAGTGATTTCTTTCGGTGCTTTTATTTACTTCCCAAGCTTCTGTCCCCTCATTTCTCTCCCCAGTTTCATATAATATTTACGGCGAGTGTACGATAGTCCGAAGACTTCCTTCCTCTTCCCTTTTCCCTTTGTTTATCTCAGCATGAGGATTATCGCCGTCAATGCAGGCAATCCGAGCTTAAAGTTATTGTACAATAATTTCTTTTTTGCATGCATGCCTTGGCTAAGTTAGCGAGCTTTATATTTGACTTCTTTTTCGATAATTCGTTTCATATCTTTGGAGCTGTCTGGAATCAGTTGCGACAGCTTATATGAAAATACTTCGATATTTTTACGATCTGGTTTATGACATGGTTTCAAAAGTTTTGGACTGCTTCTGCTTGAATTACCTTTTGGGATCGCTTTTTAAGTTTAGTGCATTGTCTATTTTACAAGAAACGGATAAAAACCCATACGCATCAACGTTATAAAATAACGAAGAATCAATAATGAAATATACATGATATACAAGTGACCTATTGGCCAATTACCCTATATGTTTTTTTACTTCCCCCTATTTCTTTCTTATTCCTCGTCAGAATCATCATCTGCTTGACGCTTCTTCTCCATCGTCGCCTTGACGTACTCGGCCGCCCTAGCCTTTACGTTCTCCACCGCCTTCTTGTCACCGTTATTCTCCTCGTAGGCCAACCACTTCTTGAAGAAAACCTAGCATTCTTGCCCGACAGCTTATTCTTATCTGCTAATGCCCTGGGGAACAACCTCCTCGCCGTCTCCTTATCACCGTCTGAATCCGCCGCCTGCTTGATTTCCGTGTCGATGTACACGTTCCACAGGTCCGACCGCTTTGGGTACGCGTCGAGCAGCTTTTCGAATACCGTCCGCCCCTTTTCAGCGTTGCCGGCTTTGTACTCCAGCTGGGCGAATTTCAGCGTCAGGTCGACGTGCAGCCGCTTGTCCTGGATGCTTTGCATGGCACGGGGGAGGAGTTTTCTGGCGTCTTCGGCGCGGGAACGGTCCATAAGGAAGGAGGCGTAGTTGGACCATACTCGAGGTGACTGGGAGAATTTTTTGACGAGGCGCTGGAAAGCTTCGTCTGCTTTCTGTAGGTAGGTACAAAATAAGAAATCAGTATGCTATTATTAAATAACTTCATTATAATATATATTTTGGGAGCGAAGAATAGAACGTTTTTGAAACGTACCTCTATCTTCCCACTCTGAATATAGATACTACAGAGCTTCTCGTAGACCGTCTGCGCATCATTGTACTGGATCGCCCTCTGGAGTATGGACTCCATCGCTTCTTCCGTGCCGAAGGAGTTCTCGAGGTTGAGCATGGCGATCCAGATGTTCAGCTTCTCCTCTTCCTCCCTGATGTGATCGTCTTGAGCGCCCTCTCGGATATCGCGCGGGCGGTGTCCGTCTGGCCCTGCTGTACTTCGTACGCCATGTAGCTCACCCATAGGTGCGATGAGCTGGGCTTGGCCAGGAGCAGGCGCTCGTAGTCGCTGCTGGTCTGCGGTTCGCGGGTGTTAAGCTCGTTCGTCCGGTCTTCTTTGATTTCCGTGCGTCTCCGCTTCTTTTTCTTCTTGGAGTCTTCGTCGTCGCCGTCGGGTTCCGATTCGGAGTCTGAAGGTAGGGATCTCTTTTCGAGGAAGTCGCCCGTCCAGCTGAAACCAGCCGGCTGGAGGCCGTCATCTTCTTTGTCAAAAAGACTGGGTTCCGCCCCTTCGTTATCACCTTTTCCGTTCAGGTCATGCTGGTATCGCCTTCAGCGTCGCGGGTGAGGGGAACTCCGCCGTCTTCTTCATCAGAACCGTCAATGTCCATATCTGTTGCAGCATCGAGTTTCCGAAAGTACGAAGCCTTCAAGCCAAAGTCGACTCTGGCCTTGTTGCGGTTGATTCTCAAGATTTTAGCTTTGACCCGATCACCCTCCGCGTATAGTTCTGCCGTTTTTTTCGTCGAACTGTCCGCAAGCTCAGACTTGTGACACAAGCCGCTGACATTGTTTGATCCATCAATGACAATAAAAACTCCGTAATCTGCGACTTTGCGAACGTGAGCGTCGACGATCTGACCTTTCTTGAAATCGGCCAAGGTAGGTTTCGCTTTGCCCTCTATGACACTCTTCTTCAAGGACATGGACACCTGCTTGGTATTTGCGTCGACGGAGACGATTTTTCCCGTCACGAGCTGGTCGACCGAGAACCCAGCTTTCCAGTCCTTCACAAACTCGTCCGTCAGGTCTGCAATCCTGACCCTAGCGGACACTAAGCCGCCAAGGTGAACATAGACGCCAGTATCGGCCACATTCGTAATAAACCCACGCCGAACATCGCCGACTTTGAGATCATCCACCGACATAATTTCGGGATCCTGAACTGACGCAGAAGAGTTTAAAACCCTCGACGGTCTCGTCGAGAACCGGATACGCTTGTTGGACTTGTCTGCTTCCAGGACACAGGCAGATATTACGCTACCTTTAACGAATTTGTTCGGGTTCGCCAGCTTAAAATCGTCCGCCATGTCCACAAGGCTTATCGTACCGGAAACCGCATCGCTAACCTGAACAGATACTTTACTGTCCGTCACCTTGGTGACGCGGACAGGGCAGACTACTCCGGTCGTTATATTGTCCCAGGCTGCGATGCTTTTCTCCTTCGCGGCGAGGTCTAGTTTATTGTTAGATGCGTCGACCTTGAGAACTTTGCATTGCATTGCAGAGCCGATCGGGAAATGAGACTCGAGCGGTTTAGTTCCATGGCGTTGTTCGACGCATCGAGGACATGGACGCGGCCTCGTACAGAGGGCGAGACGTTGACCCAGAGGCCTTCGTTGGCAATGTTGTTCACAAACGTAGTGACCACATCACCGGACTTGAGATCTCCTATGGACAGGAGCTCAGCGTCCGGAGCAGCTACGTCGCCTGGTTTGGAGGTAAGTTCGTATACGACATCCTTACAGCCGTTCTGTGTGTTATCGGAAGATACTTGTGGTTTTTGAAGTCGTGCACTCGATAATCTTGACATCGAGGATGTCGCCAGGTTTGAACCCTTGCTTCTGCAGTGGTTTTTCTTGTTTTTGATGCTTTCCCAGCTATCGAAAACTTGCGAGACATCAATGCGAGCTTTGATGTTGTCGGCGAGCTCAACGTTTAGCTGCGTATCCTTTACCGAGGCTATTCTTGCCTTGGTAATCTTTCCAAAAACATATTCGTCGCAGATTTCGTTACGCCATCGACAGGATTTATGCTCTGGCGAGAGACTATTGGCACCTCTCTGTTGGTAGCAGGCTTAGCCTTTTCCAATTCTGCCGGAGCTTTAAAGAAAGTGAGAACTGTCCCTGATCGGCGTATACACCGGCTACAAAGCCCTTGAAAGTTTGTAAGCGGGTGTAGCCACAGTCCACATTGCTAGCAACTTCTTGAGGAAGAGCTTTCCTAGGAAGGAAACCGGTCACTCCAGCGGCGAATTCGACGAAGATACCAGTGTGACTGATGTTCTTCACGAAACCGACGGCGGAATCTCCAACTTTGAGCTTGGTAATGTCTTGGATGAGCTTATCCGCCTTCGCAGCTTCGACAAGACTTGGCTTGTTGCTGAGAGTTATCGACCTCTTCTGGTCGTGCTTCTTGAGAACCACAAGTCCCGAGAGGGTCTGTCCAGCGCGAAGTCTCTTGAACTGAGAGAAGCTCTTTTCTTTGGACCCATCGGCAAGATGACTCATAGCTAAGTGCCCTTTGAGTTTGCTACCTTCCAGCTCCAAGGTCAGGTCATCCTGCGATTTTTCGATGATTTTACCTGAGACAATTGTACCGATTCCCAAGTCTTTAAAGGCTGCCTGCTTTTCGCTTCCGAACGAGCTCGGATCCTTGCAGCTCACTTTCATCTCCCTTTTTTCTGCATCTACTGAGGTGACAGAGACGTTGACAACCTGGCCTTCCCGGAAATGTTCCCGTGGATCTTTGATGTATGCCTCGCTCATCTCTGCGACGGGCAGGAATGCACGGACGCTACCGTAAAAGCGAACCATTGCTCCAGAGGGGAAGATCTTTACAAGAGTTCCGGACATCTTATGCCGAGTTTTACACCCTCGTAAGAAGTGATGATCGGCGCCTCCGAGTTTACAAGCGATTTCTTGAGAGTCAGGCGTATCCGCCGCCTAACTAGATCGTTCACCAGCACCCTGCAAGTAACCTTCGCTCCTTCTCTGAATTTCTTCTCCGGGTGAGTCAATTTGGTATCGGAGAGATGCGTTTCAGGAACATGGCCGACGACGCCTTCGGCCAACGTTATCAGGACGCCGTTGCCTAAGACCTTCTTGATGACGCCCTGGACGACTTCTCCGACGGGGACGTCCTCGGACCGGAGGAAAGTTGAGCCAACACTTGCTCTTCCATCGAAGCCTGGAACATCCCTCGAACGCGTTGTACCCGGTAATTCTTGCTCTATGTTTACTCGAGATCTTGTACGGCCCAATGCTATCGGAGATTGTCTCGACCTTCTGGTCGCTTACTCGCGATATATGAACGAACGCAAGCACATCTGGGACTCCAACATCCAAGAATAGGCCCGTGCCTGAGAGAACCTTCGAGACCTTAGCTGATTCCATAATTTTGCCGATTGGGAGAATATCTACTGGCATTTCTCCCGACTTTACTGTCAACGCTTCCAGTGACATAGTGTGCGGGAGCAAAGACACTGCAACTTTCTTCGGGCCAGAGGCTGGAAAGGTGCTGATGATACGACCGGTGATTTTCTTGCCGATGCTGAATTTCTTAGAAAGCTCCGAGCCAACAAGGGTTCCGGAATGAAGCAACTCTACCGTGACATCCAGCATACCCATGATCTTACCAACAAGTCCAATTTCGCGGACTTCGGTAATGAGCCATTCTGCCAAAGTTCCGGGCAAAAAAGAGTTGATCGTTGGAGCTTCAGACAAGCTCTGCGACGCATTGTTGTTCTTACCAGCACCCTTTGAGAAATCCGACGAAAGTTTGATAACTTTTCCATCGCTTGCCGTGCCTAGGACGAGGCAGAGGAAGACTTGGCCTTCAACAACCTCGGACTTTGGTACTCCAATGAACTTGGAGCCCATGAAACCGGTTACGCCTTCGATTCCCAGGTCCATTACTAAGCCCTGGTCTTCAACACTCTTAACGGACGCCTGAACAGTGTTGCCTTTGATGAGGTCGGCTGTGGACAGGCCAGAGTTTGCCAGCCGTGGAAGCAAACTAAGTTCGATATGCTTTTTCGATTTCGACCCGAGTTTAGCGTCACCGACAGATGTCGACTCGGTAACGTAAGCTCGAAGCCATTGTCCGACTTTAACCATCCTCGCAGCATCTACGGCAGCTGATTGTGTCGGGTCAGGTTTTTCCGAAGATTCTTCCTCTTTCGACAACGAATCATCCTCGTCTTCTTCGGCATTTACCAAATCCTCCAATTTCTCTGTGAAGAGATCAGATATCGAGGTAATCGGTACGAAGCCTGTCAGGTTGTTGGGTATTGCCAATGCAATATCCGTAAGGTTGATTTGTGTAACGGTACCGAGGACAATTGCACCTGGATTGAGTCGCTGCGAGAGAGGTTAGCTCAGAATTCAGTAATAGGTTCAATCGAAGGTAGAATTCTTACCTTGTAGGAAAGCCCTTCTATCCTAACTTGGTTCTCGTCATCTTCATCTTTGTCTCTGTACTTTGATTTATCCTTCGAGCAAGGTTTGTGTTCTGTCTTTGTGCGCTTCTTCTTTTTCGACTGATCCTCGCCACCACCTGCGTCCGCTTTAGCTCCGGTTTCGAAGAGGACGTCCCGTGCGGCTTCGTTGACAGCTTCTTTATACTCAATTGGGGTCAGCGCAGATGCACCGCCTCTCGGGAAAGCCTTTTCTTCCTTTTTGGGAGCTTTTAGCGTCGAAACGGCAAGCGGTTTAATGTCGTCGTCCTTGCCAGCGTCGCTTTGTTTTCCTTTCTTATGATCAGACGATTTTGTCGGCTTGTGACGCTTCGTCGTTTCAGTCGATTGAACTGCAGAAGCACCATTGGCATCTCCGTGTTTTCGTTTCGAAGGCGCCATAGTTTATTTGCGTCTAATGCAAGAAAAGAACGTTTTTTCTTGTTCGTTCGTGAGAACGAGGTATTTGCTGCGACTTGAAGTTTTGTCGAACTTTTTTTTCTTTTCTCTATTCTTTTTTTTTTTTAGCGTATAAAATTTTTCTCCGCGCTCATCCAACCTTATACTCGGCAGAGCCTCAAATTTGCTTGGCGCGCTTAAATTTATTGGGCCGGTGAGCAAAACAGCGAAGCGATCCGTTTTTTGTATCATCGCCGCGACTTTCTCCAGATGACGATCATCCACCGCTGGGTTCCTCGAAAGGCCCTTACAA
Source organism: Pezizomycotina sp. ARF18 (assembly GCA_002224055.1). Classification (NCBI taxonomy): domain Eukaryota; kingdom Fungi; phylum Ascomycota; species Pezizomycotina sp. ARF18. Next base: position 85,312 of record AZLU01000162.1, read on the forward strand.
CAACACCAACAACTTAAATTTCTTGTAGCGTTTTATCTTCTATATACAAGTCCTCATTATATTAATGCAGTTAGTCGATCTAGTGCATCGGCTGCAGGACTCTGAGCTCGCGGTTCTCGTCTCGTTTATAGCTGGGGAGCATTGTATCATTACAGCGGAAGAGAGCCAGCTGGACTTGCTAGAGGATGCTCTCGAAACGGTTCGCACAGATATCATTTATTCCCCATGTATTATTCACTGCGCAAAGAAGTTTGCTGATTTGCATCTAAACAGTCGACGTCCGCGATCTTCGGCTTACAGAATGCCACCGTAACGGTACATTGCGACGGAGCATCCCTTGACGACGTTGTGGAATCTATGCTTATCGATTGCGAGCCGGAGGATATCTACGAGGACGAGAAACGCAAAGCGTCCGTCGGATCGGCATCTACAGTCAGGAGACGTTCCGTGCGACTTCCGAACGAGCTGCATCGGCGGATCGCCAATATCGTGATATGCCGAGATCTAGATCTAGCAACGAATCTAGTGCAAATTCAGATACTGGAGGTATCACCTCCCGTTTCCCTTTCTTGGAGCCAACATTGACGGAGTGAAAGTACAGATCGCTAACAATGTCTCCAGCTGATCCGTACTAAACGTATTTTCTCCAAGAAATCGGTGCACTCTGCGCCGGAAAATTTCTTAATCATAGCATTGCTGCAGAAACAGTCTTCGAGAGCTAAGCTGAACCATCATTTGGTATAATAGACTTTCACCAAATCACTTGCTATTTTGGTGTTGCTCGGTTCGCAGCTAATTGAGGCAAAATATAGTCGGATTACTTCTTTTTCAGTCACAAGCACGAAGAAGAGCAGGACGACGCCGATTCCAGCTCATATACCTCAGAGTCACTGTCGTCCGTGGTGATCCGAAAACCTCAAGGCAATTCAAGTAATCAAGCCTTAGTTCCGCCGAAGGTAATCTATCAACGTAAAATTTCACATGCTGTAGAAATTATAGTTAATAATGGCGTTTCTATTTGAGAATAGTTACTCAAGGAGCTTTCTACGAAGGCAAAGGCTATTTCAATTACCGCGGAAATGAAGCGTTACGTGTCCGACGTCATTGTATTCTTACGGATGCATAGGGCTGTAGCAGGTGGTGTCAGTGCTCTTGCTACTAAGTATTTCGAGCTTATGATCAAGTAAGTAACGAATAAAAAAATTTTTTTAAACCCATGAAGTCATCCCATGCACACTTTTACTTACAGGTTTTTACCCTATAGGTGTCTCTGCCCTCTCCACGGGCAAGACTTCGTCACACCGTCCCTGGTGAACCTTGCTGCTTACAAGATATACTCTCATCGCATCGTAATTTGCACCTCAGAGCAGGATAGAAGCAGCATGTGGGGCAGTGACAAAGAAATGGTTGGCCAGCTGCTCGACCAGCTAACACCTGAGCTTATCATTGATTCCGTGTTAAGTGAAGTAACCCCACCTCACTGATAGGGACAACAAAAAATAGCTTCTTTTTCATTTGTCAAGAGTATTTAATTTTCGCCCTGGCCGACGTTGGCGACCTTTTTTTTTTTTTTTTTTCCATCCCAATTTTTTGAATGTGGTCTGAGGAATACAAGGGAAAAAACAGCTCAAGATCCCCAGTTATCAAATACATAAACCTGAAAACTCGGTCATCGATTCGCCGGGATGCAGAACATACCTACATACATACTTTTCGGCGGCCGGGGTAGAGGACAACAAAAGGGTCCATGCACAACCCGAAAGAGCTTCGAAGATGCATTAAGCACGCGGCGTAAGGAAAAAAAAAAAAAAAAAAAAACCACACGTAGCATTGCATTATTGGGTTTTCTTCTCAAATAGGATAGGTGATGGTGAATTGGCGAATCTCTAGTCCCAAACTCCTGCACAACCTCCTTGCCTACACAATGCTTTCATAGACTGCTCTTTTTGCATGAGCTAGATAATCGGGACGAGCTTATGCTTCCTTCCTTGTACATGTACATTCTTCAATGTCTTTTTTTTTTTTTTTTGCTTTCCAGAACCAGAGTATGGCACGATTGGCATTTATAATGATATCGTATTCCAAAGTTTGATTTGTCCAAAACTCGATAAAAGATATATCGAGGGCAATGTTTATTATCGATAATGTGGGGCATCTATGTTGTCGATAATGACAGGGAAGGACGTCGACAGGGTATAGCCAGAACGTTTTTTGTAATACCACGTATAGCTGGAAGATTTCATTGTGATACAGCGCACCTGCATTAAGTAGGTTAAAGAAAAAAAAATTTTTATTTCCTTTCTCTTTTTATCGAAGTAAGCTATCGAATCATCGCGAATTAAGCAACACAGCGCTTTCTTTCCTCATTGAAGTACTCAAGACCACATAAGGCTATGATAGGCCTATTTTCGAAGATCTAAATGATATGAATGTACTAACGAGTGAATATTCATAGCTGTAAATCATAAATATGCAATAAATTCATTTTAATTGCTGATCAAAAAGAATGAAAGTAAAAACAACAACTTTGAACAATTCAAGAGTACTCCATAGCTCATACCCTTAAGCACGCTTCCGACGTCCAGACCAAGCTTCCCAAAATCCAACCTTCTCCTTGAACCCCAAGCCAAACCCTTCGCACCCTGCCAATCCTGGCCAACGCTTCTGCCACCTTATCGTCCAACGGGCTTGTATCTTTGTCCATCGTGCTATTGCCGTTTGCCACCTTATCACGTAGCATCGACGTCTCTGTGATTGTCTCGCTGCTGGAACTCGATCCCAACCCATCAACTCCACCTTTCGACGGTCTCGTCGCGGTAGAAGTTATCGTCTCCCCGATCCTTACTTTGATCGTATGCGTGGACTCGCCCAGCAAACGCCACAAGAAAGTAAGATATGCCACCGGTATCGGCGTAGTTATACTCGCAGGCATGTAACGCATGGATATCGGGAATACGGAGACGCTCTTGCTGCTTCCCTCCGTGAGAGTAGATAGCGACGGTGAGAATCGAAGGAGAGCTTTCCCATTGGTAGTCGTCCTTCTGGAAACACAGCTATGATCCTATGCGGGTACTCTTCGAGGAGAGCCGCGACTGTCGTGGCGTGCTTCTTGTTGAACTGGAGAGAGACGGGCCGTGATAGCGAGTCGGATAGCACGCCAAAGGGATACGTGGCACACCTGCGATGTTCCAGGGTATGGAATAGCGAAGACAGGATCGAACCTATTGGGGAAAATAATTTATTGTATTAGAATTGCGGGCGATATTTTTTTATTTTGGGCCAAGGAAGAAGTCTCTTCTTCAGAGCAAACTTACACCGCGGCCAAGTAAAGGGCATCCAGAGGGCAGCTAAAAGTCGAAACTATGACACTACCTGCACTAGGGAGCTTCTTAAGATTCCTTGATAACGTTCTTCCCCTCCAAGTATGTTAACTGACAGGGCCAAAAGCTAAGCGGAGTGGAAACATTTGTCGGAATGAGACAGAACATACCCTCTCTTCACACCCTCTACCTGAATATCCACCCACCACACGCCGCATAAAATAAGCATAAACCATAGGATACCCTTCCGTAGCAAGGTACCCAATGGCAAGAATTGCAAGATGACGAAGTAGCCAATGGTTGTAGTGAGGAAGAATGGAAGTCGCAGAACGAATAAAATGATTGCGAACGGTACATGTAAAGCTCCCGTAGCAGGGCTGAGAGGAAGGAAAGGCGCAATACCAGTACCTGCGCAGATACAATTAGCACCTACTAGTATTTCTCATACACTGGGTTTGATTCATAAATTTTCTGGGTCTTATCGCCTTACCCCGGTCTCGGTATTGGGTATATTTCTCCATTTCAAGGTGGATAGTTCCACGCGGAACAGTCGGTCAAAAGATGTTTCCTTTTCTTCTGTAGTTTTGAGAAACTAATCTAAGGGCCAATCTTATTATATAGATATCGATGTAGGCTCTAAGAGCCCCTTCGAGTAATTCGGCGCAACTCTAGCCTGCAGCGATCGTGCAAAAAAGTCTGTTAATAGCTGGACGTGAACGTGCAAGAGTGTTCAGACAGGTGACTAGCTATCGATACGGCGCCAAAGGGTTTACCAGTTAGCATTTACAAAACTGTTTGAATAAATGGTTATAACACTCCTCCTAACTTGGAAATCCTCTAAGGAGATATTCTATACTCGGTGATTTAAATGGGATTATATCACTTACGAGGCAATATTGTTTTTGTGATTCGCAATGTCCAGCGAAAAAGCGCGAGTAACTGGTCTTTTATTAACCTGGAAAGTGTGAAAAGCAAGATTATTAGTTCGTCTACAAGACCTCTGCGGTACAAACAACAGCAATCTTAATATGTGATATATTGGTAATAATATAGATAAGGGTGTCGAATGAAATGTGGCTTTTTCGGTGTATTCGGAGGCTCAGGCGATTTCGAACCTCTTGGGTTCCTTATATGCAGGAACAAAGAAACCAAGCGCAAGCAATACTTACTTACTAACGAACGTTTTCGTAGCGAGTAATGCCTAACTAGATAACACCGCTCTTTTGGTATACTTGCTACTCTACGATCACGCAGAGCTTTAGCTTAGAGGGAGAGGATGAGGAGGCGATGGATCGTGAAAAGCACTGGGCGGAATAAAGTATATGTATGTATGATGAGAGTGATATCAGATGTCTCTCTTCTTCTACGTTGAAAATTCTGCTCCTGCTCCTCCTCCTTCTTTGGATCCCTTTGCGAAGTTTTGCGATTTGTAAATTTTCATGTGAAAGAGGTTCTTGTTTTTTTGGGGGCGTTTACAGTGAGCATGAGCAGTCGCCGGCCCCAAAACCTTAACTATAATAATAATAATAATAATAATAATAATAATAATAATAATAATATACAAAAACTCCCCTTGCCTTATTCTAGAAGTCCGGGCCTCTCTCTCCACCTGTATAAAGCCGCACTTGATCACACTACCACGTGGCGACACGTCATTCTCGACTCGCTTTATACTTCATTAGAATACTTTGTATATATATATTTTTTTTCTTTTTTTTCCTACTCACTACTTGCTCCCTTTCCATTCCTTTCCATTCGTTCATTCTTTAGGTTCTATCCTCGTTATTTTTTTTTTTTTTTTTTCTTTTTTTTGTCCCTTGCGTTCTCGTCTACTTAACGTCTTGCATTTCATTCTCAACCGACCCAATTCGTCGGATGTTCCTAGGACGTTCCTGGAATCGCGCGCGATCAATTCCTCGAAAGGCTGGTATCGAGCTTAGTCTTTTTTCGACGATGGGTCCTCGCCTTCGGCTGGCCTCCCGGCTTCAGGTTCGGTCACAATCATGGCGCTGACTGGTTTGCTATCGCGCGGGTTCCTCTTTGGGTTGAATCGGACCGAGATCAAGGGAATCGAAAATCTCACATCCATACTCGATGAACGAAAAGCTCACCCGGAGCGCATTCAGCAGGGACTACTCACGGTGAGTCTCGCTCCAAAAGCACGATGCGCGTATACCAGTCATCCGCGATATCGCTAAATATTGTTCTTGTCCGACTCTGATCGCGTATCGAGCTTAGTTTCGAATCATACTAGTGTGTGCGTATACGTACACTTCTGTTTTCTACTTAGTAGGAGGTATCGGAATTGTCACAGTCTAATCAAATCAGCGCTCTAGTTTGGACGACCCTCTGATGTGGGGCATGCTTCGATACGTTACATGTTTTCACCGCAAACCCTTCGATGGAGTCTCGGAAGTCATGATATCTGCTTCAAAACTCGGTAAGGGAATTCAGAAGTTGATCCGACTTCTTTTTTGTCAAGCAATTCTTCTCCTAATCATTCAATGTCTGTCATAGATTACGAGGCGCCTTCTTCCTAAGTGGTCAAGTCCTGCCGACTTATCGGTTACAGCATTCCCTAAGGGTGGCATTTTTCAACCTGTAGTATCTACCGTGCTAGATCTTTTATCATGTGATACAAAGGATCTCCGACATTTAAGGCCCAAACCGAGAGGCTTGGGCCGTCTTCGTCTACTACCGAAACACGGCGCCGGCAGCCCAGTTGGGTCCATATATTCCCGAAGGACGAACGTATCAACATCCCGATGTGCAGATGCGCTACTTCAAATGGGTGTGTCGAGGCTTATTTTGGAACCGGTTCTACCGCCAACGGTACTCCCAATATTCATATCTGGGCTACAGAATTGCATGCACGAATCTCGAAAATTCCCACGCTTTCTTCCGCGGATTGGGAAGGATATCCTCATCGTAGTGGGGGAGCCCGTTCCTCCATCCCGATGGGATGTAGTGCGAGAGCGTTGGCGAGGCATAAAGAGAAGTGTGAGGCAGTCGGAGGAGCTGAAGGCGAACGCCTTTTACGGAAGGAGAAGAAGTGGTCTCTCTCAGGATTGAAGTCGCGAGGATGGTGCGGGACGAAGTTGGGAAGCTGAGGCTTGCGCAAGGTTATCCGATTGAAGATCCAGGGAGCTCCCTCGCAGAATTTTACCGGCAGGAGATAGATAAGGCGAAACGGGAAGGGGTTTATGAGAAGGACGTTTAGCGCAACTTCGGACGAAAAAAAAAAAAAAAAGAGCTTATCTATGGCCTTATCAACAAAAACCCACTCACGCAAGCCAATAAAAAGTGTGCCTTCGAACTGCACCTGAAACCTCAGCACAAATGGAGGTGCAACAACAATTTCGTCAATATGCAAAACTACGTCGCAATTTGTTGAGCAACTCATATCACAATATCGATCATCGCGGCGGTCTAAACTACAGAAGCGAGAGGTTTTATTATCCAAAAAAAAAAAAAAAGTATATCCGTGTTGGGTGAATACGAGTATATACTTTCCTCATGCGATCTTAGCCCCACAGCTAAGTAATATTAATACACTCTTATTTTTTTTCATCTTATTTTTTCTCCCAAATAATTTTCGGTCCGATGTTTAGAATTAGCAAGAGATATTTATTCCTTATCCAAAAGGTTTTTATAGTAAAATACTTCTTACAAGGTTTCGATTTGATAGGTTTATCTACTTATTTTGTTCAAAAGCTTTCCTATTGACAAATTAAATACCGCGGTTAGACTTTCTGATAACAGGACCTCTTCTTCCTTAGGTGCACGCTAGGGTCCAAGAAATAAAATAATTTGAAATTTTTTCTCTTCGCGCCGACCTCGCTAAACGTCGAAAAAAAAGTATTGCTTTTTTTCTTTTCTTTTTCTGGTTGACTGGAATATTCTTTTTCTTGTACAGCCAAGAAAGAAAAAGAAAGACAGAAAAAGAAAACAATTTTGAGACCGTTGAAATACCCCCAATCAGACGCCAAATTGTCAAGATAGAGGAGAAATAATAATATTTCTTATCCTGGATCCTTATTGAGTGGTATATACGTCTTGTATCTTTCCCTCCCCCCTCTCTTTAGATCTTTTATTGTCCATTCAATTATTCTATCAAGGTGATTGGGGTGGGAAATGGGAGTCAAGGGCAGGAGTCTCTTATTGATGATATACACAGGGTCCGAACAGCTATTTCGGACGGAATATCACTCCTGGACCTTGATGAAGTCAGATTAACGCAAAGCTTTGCATTTCGATGGTCCACGCCTGCTTCTTGATCCATCTTAAGAAACGTGAAGATATTATTTTGGTCAAAACGCTGTGGCAAACGAAAACGATCAAGACGTTGGGAACAGGCTTACGTGCAGGATCAATCCTGTAAATAATTTAAACAAGCTAACTACGCCCCATTGGAGCTATTGATACCAACAGTCTGTCCTGTCTGCAGGTCATTTGCTAAGTGGCTTCGTTCGTTTACTGCGATTCTCCCGCCCGGCCGTGTGAGCTAAAGGCTCTGATTTTCCATTTTTTCCCTTTCATTTCCAACGAATGGAGGTAGACAGGCTCCAGAAATTGCTCTGGATCCTGTTTAGAGGCTTGCGTGCATGCATGCCAATGAAGCCTTCTCCCGCCTGTGGTCCTAGAAGGTGGTTTCCTCCACCCTCTCTATGGTTTAAAAAAAAAAAAAAAAAAAAAAAAAAAAAAAAAAAAAAAAAAAACCATCCGTGCACAATGGTAAAGACGGAAACATGTAATAGTAGTCGCTGGTCGTTAAATGACAGTCTGCAGACGAGGAAAAAGAAAGCAATTCATACCAAATACACTCCCTCGCCTTTTAATTTTGATAAAAAAATTGGGGGTTGCTTTAGTGATCATCGATCAAATCACCGCGCGAACGGGGGAGGGGCTTTAGCTCCTCCCGTAACGGATTTTTAGCGGACGAGTCTAGGTTTTCTTCTTCTTCTAGTCCTCTAAATATATCGCTCTATACAATTAATTATATATTCTTTCTATTCATCGAGATATCAAACTAAGTCAGCTAGGCGAGTCAAGAGGTATATCAATACCAAAGTATATGTGAGCATGGATTAAACAGCGGAAATAAAAGGTCGTTTTTTGCCAAAAACAAGCATGGAAATAATAATAATAATAATAATAATATAAAAAAGAATTTTTCTGCTTTTCATGTTACGCAATCCTTTTTCGAGTTTCTTTCTGTTGGAGAAATATAATTCATTTGCTATAGCTATCACTATCATTGAAGACTCGGGACTTGCTTTTCGCCCTCGGATAGTCACCACTCCGCCCGAGAAACAGGAAACAGTTCTGAAATTCGGCACTAAAATAGTGCTTGCATTACAGAAGGAGGGGTTCGAGGCAAGTTTATTAGTGTACCTACCCACTGAAGCAACCTCAAGAGGATGGTGCCATGCTGATCTCCCGCTTGGGTCCACCCGTTTCCCGAGCTCCTTGGAGCTTTAGGTAAGAAATACATATGATATGATCCGGGATTGACGTTCTGTGCGAATCTCACCCACTTTTTTCATGCTTCTTTTTTTATCCTATAATCAACGGACGTGCTATTATTAAAAGTGGTTCTTGTTATTCCTTGGGAGTCTTGGGGGTTCGAAAAAAAATTTATCCGAGATATTTACCCAAGAATCCGAGAGTGGACTAGGAGAAGAATACATTTTGTCCTCCAACCCCACTATCTAAGATATTGGGGCGAGTGCGGAGTCCAAGAAGGGATACCTTACTTCTTATTGCTACCTATTCTCATTATTATTATTTATTTTTTTTAAATCTTTTTTTTGTTGGGTTCGAAACGTAACAGGTTGACGACCACGGCTTATCTTTGAGCGGCCCAAGAGTAAGAAACCTGTCCATCGTTGGTTTTTTTAATCTATTTATTTTTTAATTTTATTTTGGAGAAACACATCACAATCAGATTGCATTGTTTCTCTTTGACATGGATCAATCGTTGAAAGGGTTCGAAAAGTCGTTCGATCAGTTCATTGCCGGGTTCCATGTCGGTGGACCTTATTTGATATCTCCCTGACTCCTTACGACTTCTTTTTAAACACAAAGATAATTTTCCATCTCTTTTTTCTTGCTTTTCTGTCTGTAATCAACAGGAAGCAAGTAATACTAAAAAGCAGCTGAGCTTGTCTTGACCCTTATCTCTATCTCGGCTGAAAATGGAGTTACTTCGGTTTTGAGAATAACGAAGGAGCCCCTTTCCATTACATTCTCTTTTCCTTATCAGTTAAACTCTATGTGACCCTCTGTTTTTATGATGTTGTATTATATTACTTTTCGATAATCATTATTATCCCGAACCCTTCAGGGCTAGGAGTAACCGAATGTTA